>KE525275.1:606531-727765 GCA_000441895.2 Anopheles sinensis | reverse complement strand
CAGTCCGGATCTTTACCCTTCTTGACTCTGACAGTCACGGGTGGAGCTGTGAATCAGGACACAAGGGCACAAACACACACCAACCACGGTGGGTTGTGTCTGTCGGTGTGCGCGCTCTTTAGTATGTAAAATATACTCGATAAGAGGGATTACAGTCATAACTTTTAATTGGTTTTATATTTTCGAACGGTTTGACTGCGAACGTGGGTACGAAGGATGCGTCCGGAACTTGCAAAACCGACAATCGGAAGTAACTATCTACGAAAAGGAGATGCCCCAAGACCAAGAACCATTTTCTACCCGAGCAGGAACGAATCGAAATGTACCATTTAACGTACAAACTCTTTAGACGCCGCACTAACAACGTTGGCAAACAACTACGGGACGGAAGTAATTTCGTTACGCGTTCTGAACCTTACGCACTGGCACCTTCTCTAGTGGTATCCTCAATCCCGGAAGCATAGACTCCGGGAAGAATCGGTTAAACTTCATGTTGGAGCAAGGGACTACGAGTATTCAGGTCTTCTGCTGAGTTCCGAAGCTCTTTCACCCGATTGTTCCATGGTACTTCTGCACCCGACACACCTGGGCAGGACCTCCGCGGTAATGAGAAGGTGTCACGAGACAGGCATGACACTCATAATTCCTCGTTTATGCGAATGAACATGCTCCAATGCTGCACTCTTCCCACCCCCCGTCGCCAACCCCTTTCGGCTACGAACGAAATCGATGTTTACGCTCTTTTAGCCACTTGATGTGTGTACCTTTCGGCTTACGGCTATACTATGGCCACACGACGGGAAGCACAGTACCTGCCGGTGTTGACCACTACCGTTTCGAAACGCACAGCAACAGGAGCAGCATAAGCTTTATGTGCATACATACATACGATTGCTGGAACCGGATCGTGTTCGAAACAAACACGTTGGATTCCGGATCGAGAGAGAGAGAGAGGCAGAGATCGGAGCAGCGTTGGCCGGCGCGGGGTTCTTTAGTGGATTAAGTTTATGTACACAGTGAAGTTCATCTCAAACAGATGGGATTTGGTGGAACATTTTTCGTCGAGGAGTTCGTAGAAACAAGGGCGAAAAAAGAATAAGTGAGGAGAGATAGGAGTGCTCAAAGGATTTGGAATGCTGAACCCGGTCCGATGTGAAGAGTCCGACCGGTCCGTTTTTTTTTTCGGACGGTCAATTAACGGCAATCCGTTGCTGAAGTAAAAACAATCGACGGCACGTTTGTTGCCCAATGGTTGAGCGAGTTCTCGGAAGTGAGATGTTTTGTTTGAAACTAACGTTGACTGAGCAACAATATCTCAACATTATTCCTTGCTTACTGTTCAAACATTGAAACCCCAACAAAACTTACTTACTTTGTGAAGAAACCATTCCAAGTAGATTGCTGTCGGTACCGAACACTACCACATACACACACACACAAGTTATGAATAAATTTATCAAAAAGAAAAGTTTACACTCTCTTGGCCTCGTTGGGGACAAGTGGGCACGTGCCTGTCAAAAGTCCCAGCACCGGCTTAAGCGGGGCATCGAGACGAGAGGCAACGTGTCACTTGACGATGCGCATAAATTTACACTACGGGGATTATCGACATCACCATCGTCATCGTCTTTGGTGTAACCATATTCATTGAAAATCAATTCTTTAAAGCTGTTCAGGTGGAAGGGGAGTGGACGTCACGCTAGTGTAAAAGATTTTCCACTTGCGGCATACTCCGTCCTGGGCTCGGAAGAAAAGATGCAGGACATTTCTTCACATGGCACATGCAGCATGAAATTGAGTCCATCCAGATTTGATACATCGGTGTGTGACACCGTCCTTTTACTTGCAAGGGCCATTCTCTACCATTCGCTGGCCATATTCGGCCATGAATATTTTGTAGGATACACCGTTTGTTTGCCGGCGACAGTTTTACTGTAGCGGAATTTGGGGCAAGTGAGCCACCAGGAATTTTGTCAGTAAAAATTTATTAAATGATCAAATGAGTGTACAGATAACGTTATACTTTTTCCTAGATATAGTGTTTCGAATTTCATGAAGAATAGACCACTTTTAACTTTCTTTTCATCTATTCAATTTGCGCAACAAAATTGGTTGTTTTTTCACGGATTTCTCGGATCACGGAAAATTGGTGTATTTTTCACGGAAAAATCTTAATTTAAAAAAAAAAGTTAACTTTTGGGACAGAAGTGCCATCACTGTTTGGGGCAAGAGTGACACCTTGCCCTGTACCCGCTATTATTCTTCAGAGTGAAACTGTCAAAAACTTCAATTTTTTTTTGAGTTCACAGTGAAGCAAGTACATACAAGTGGATTTCATCCCAAAGAAATTCTCCAGCAACCAGAATGGATAACCGCGAAAATGCTCGCCAAATAACTGAAACTCAAAGCAACATCTCCCGTCGCCAGTTTAAAGCTAAGATTGGGTCGTTATGAGACTGTAAAATGTAATTAAATGCTCCATTTAACTACCCTTGACAGATACATGCGCCACATATGCTAAGATTTTCAATTTTTCCATTAAAACCTTAAATTAAAGTAGGTGGCCGTCTTACCCCATACGGGTGGCTTTCTTGCCCCGAAGAAGAAATTTATAACAATTTTTAAAACAATTCAAGAATAATTGTTTTTACGTTTATATTTCTGAAACTCATCGAATAGTGAATAAATAAGTGTGAAATTGTATTAAAAATAATACCAGCGGTTAGCAAACCGTTTTTAGTATGTTACAGAACGAATCGCTTAAGGTGGCAAACTTGCCCCAAATTCCGCTACAAATTTAATTTACATAATTCCACCGAAAAGACAATCCAGTGAAGATGTTAAAGCTGGTCGTATGGAAGTGTGCGATATCTTCGACGTACAAAATTGGTCAAGTGTGAAAGTAATTAAATCGTGTTTGATCTTTCTAGTAAGGCACAAAAAAAGGAAGCAGAAAGTTTCAACGTTCTGAAACAAACTCTCCGCTCGATGGCGAACTCAGGGATGAGAACAAAATTAATCGCTATAGTGTTTCACAATTACCACCCGGCGGCGGAGGCCAGTAAATCCGGGAGAGAAAAATTAGTTTATCTGATTTTACTAAGCCACTAACTAAACCCACCAAAACCAAAGGCTAACACACGGGGCCAATATGAGGGCAGACAGCTCCGAGATGGCAAAACCGGGAACAGATTTATTCCACGTCAATTTGTACGGATTACTACGGTGGGCAAGAATAATACCGTGGCCGGTTGCCCAACTGGACACGGTACAATCTAACTGCAAAGCATAATTTCATGAATCCTAGTCGCAAACATTAATATCTATAAAATAGCGGTTCCCATCCGAAAAAGCAGAACGAGAGAACACGCTCGTGTACAACATTTCTCCGCGCGCAGCTCATTTGTTTGATGTATTTATGTACTTCCGTACATCGTGAGCTTTTACTGATGGCGCACCACAATCCACAGGAGGAGAGAGGAAGAACATTCCATGACACATGAATCTAATTATCTCAGCTGCTACAAGCCTCCCTGAGCAACGAATTCAAATGCAATATGGGGGAGGGACATGAAATCCCCTTGTGGAAGCAACAGTAAAAAAGGCATATATTTCAGACGTTATTAGATTGCTCATTTACCGAAGAGATTCCCACGGCGCCAGCGACGCCCAACACCGATCAATCGGGCCAATCTGGAACGTTTGGTGACATGAAAGTCAAACCTCGTGCACCACAAAACGAATCAACCTTTGGCCGTAAAACCGTGACGAACCGTTTCATAATGTAGCACTGTTCATCTACCATTTACCGACACCGGTTTCGACCTGCAAGATTACATTCAATAGGTGCCTCTCCCATCGTTCGACCACGCTCCTCTTTCGCGTACTACCTTGAAGGAACCGATGGAGCTAGGAATTAAATATCATTTCATTTCCTCCATGCCCTGAGCCTGTCCAAGCGGCGCAGAGTGAGGCTCATCCACATTCGTTCGAATCGAACACATCAATAGTTGCGCTAGATGAAGGTACAGACTCAACGTGTCCTATTAAAATGCATACCGTATGGCCAAAGCCGAAGGGCATGCCAAAACCGACCCGGCGCCCCAAAGTCTTGGGAGGGAGGAAGCCCACCCAACCACATACACCGCATACGGGCGGCAAGCGGCCATCAAACGAATGCTGTGACGTTTGTAATTTCCTCATTTAGATTCGTAGTATGCCCGGCCGACTTCGACGTCGGTGTGGTTCGCAATCTCTCCGTCCGGGTACTCGCATCAATTCCCATTAACTCCGGCGCGGAACGGTACGGTTCGGGTTGATTGACTGATGCAAGTAACACCCCCACACACCTTCCAATTCGGCCGCCCACCGTCACGTCATTTCATTTCGGGTGGTTTATAATTCGGGCCGTGTCAAAAAGCTGCGGCGGAAATCTACGCGGCTCCAAGGGACTGTTTTTTCCTCCCTTTTGTTTTTTGCAATTTCCACAACATTTCCTAGCGCAAACAGATGCTGATTGACACTGGTGGTTTTATGACGAACTCCAAAATGAACACGCACCCGAACCATTCCGGCAAATTTTACATCCTTCCCGGCCATGTTTTGTAAATAGGTTTCCTTCGGCAGCACATATATTTAATATATATCACATGCAACAATGGATGATGGATAATAAATTTGAATGGAACTCATCTATCAATCAATATCGGACGTAATTAATGTATGCGGACATGCTGGCTGCAGCAACAAAACCGGGCACCATTGTATCGGTATTTCCGGGTCCCGCGCGTGTGTAAAACGATGGTGGATGCTGTAAGCCGCACGGCTACGTCCGTGTATCGTATTCTGTTCACGAATGAAATGTATTTATTTACATTTGCCACCATCGAACGACGCAGAACCCGCGCTGTGGGCTTTTGCAAGAATTTTGACGGAATGTCACAAGAAGAGTAGATGCTGCGCTTCATGGCGCATCGAGGGGGAAACATCGTGTAGGTTTTGCTTTTACTCGATGGATAGTAGAATAGGTTCGATTATTTTGCGAAGGCACTAATGAGCAATTTTGTTGAATACGTTATTTGGAAAATATTTGAAAAGTCCATCGTCTAAAATTACCACTTGAATTTACATAGATGCAAACAAAAATTATTCACGATATTTTCCTAACACACGTTTTATAGATTTTTCGTGAAAATGGCGAGATTTTCAAATCTAATAATCATAGAAACTGCTCCGGTACGCCATTCAACACCAACCGCAACTTAATCGGATGCCCTCAAAGTACCGAAAAGCGTTACGTTCATCCTATCAATCATGCGAAACCGGAGCGAGCCGATAAACAGTGCCGAAATATGCAACCTCACTAAATGCGTACGTACCCACCACCTGTTTGGGGTTCGATGCGATTTTGTTTTGGTTTTGCGTTCAAAAGTGCATTTCCTCTAATGGACTTATTCTTAGTTTTGCCAACACGCTAACGCTAATGGCAGCGGATGGCCTATGCCCGTATACGCGCCTTGTGCTGCCTTTATGCCAAACAGGGATTTGCCCGGTACAATCCACGGCTGGATGGCGTCGCGAAGTGCAGCAACGGCCCTGGGACCGGAATGCACTCACGCACACGCTTGAGCTTTCACGGAACAGGGTAGGGATTTGCTAATGAAGAGAACTCTTAAATCGGATTTTGGACCCCTTTTATCAACTATTGCTGGAACGGTGGAATGTACGGTGTGCTGATGGACTAACACAAAAATCCAAAAGCGCAATACCATAATCAGTACATACATTGATGAAATCGAGGTTTTACCACAAAGTAACAATTGTTGTAAAGAACAAAAGTAGAATATAGAAATGGTCGTATGTTGAAATAAATACAATGTGTGGTTTTTGGAAGGCGAGAAGAATGATTATAAAATAAAAATAGATTCGGGTAAGAGCTTACTCACCAACTAACGCCAATATGACCGTCAGTAGAGGAGCTGCAGGAAAACGAACTGGTACGTTAAACTCCAGCATTTGAAGAAGATCCACTGAAAAGAAAAAGACAAACGTTATTGTTGCACAAAAATGTTCTGAATAAAGTATGGTTGAATGGAAAGAGAAGAAAATTATAAATATAAAAATAATTTTCCTTCATTTACCAAAAGTGGAGGTAGTGGAATAAAATCCTAGCTCTACGAAGAAATAAATACAATAGTATTATTTATCCTTGTATGAAATGTTCTTTGCTCTTTTACGGAGTGTTCAAAAGATAAACCTTGCCACCCCGTAATATATTAAGGCTCCAAAATTCATATTTTCCTAACAGGTTGTACTAATATGCTGGATTTTTTAAGAATTTATAAGGAGTTCCATAATTTCCTTAAGGCTTTAAATCACCGCAAAAAGCATTGTTCTCATAAAACATGACCATGGTCTATGACCCAGATAATGCATTAGTCTATGAGTAATTTGGCCGTTCCGTTTGAAATGTGCTTCAAACAGTAGTATTTTCCAAGTTTTCCAAGTACGACCACCACTACAGGAACAAGATACCACCACTATAGAAATTATACCATCATAAAAGGAACAACCGGGTAGGAAGGAAAAAACGCTTGTTTTTCGTGTATTTTTTGTGGATGGTGAAAATAGATCTTTTTCACAAGAATAATGGTGTTTCGATTATAATTGGTCTAAATAAAATTATATTGGTCTTATAAATTACTTCATATTGTTAGTATCATGACTAAGTGCGCCACTATTGGTAGAGTTACCCTAGATATTGCATGACAATTTGTTTCTTCCCCAATTTCGCCAACAGTGTTCACATCGCCACTCACGGTTAAACCTAGCAGCTTTATCTAATCTTGTTGTTTCACCATTATCAGGTTTTAATCTACACCTTTTGATGCTCCGCTGTGCACTATTAAAACTCATTGAAACTCAATGTCCTAAAATGTCTCCACTATATCTAGGCAAGAACGTGTTCACCCGACCCCAAAACGGAAAAGCGTGAAAGATAAAACTGCCTCCCATCAATAGCAACAAACTGGACACACAAACACACACATCGATGATATATTTGTATCGATAAATTCGGCTCATTTGATACCCCAACAGCATGTACGAAGGCGACGTCCGATGATCCAATAACAAGCCTCCACACGCCACCCGGAACCTGAAACAACAGGTTGACGACAGAGTATCGAGCGGCGAAGGTGCCGGACCGTATGATGGTCATGCCGCTGGTCACCGGGAAGGGTGGGTTCGGGTCGATGGGAGGATGGGTAAAACAAATGGTTAGTGATTCTCCGCTGTACACGAGCAGAACGATACCTTGTTTGGGAGGTTTTTTTGGGCGGGGGTTTGGAGGAAGTGAAAGGTGGCACCTCGTGTTTGGTGGGGTGGCCGTGTTTGTGCTCATGCAGATAGATAATGTCGTGGCACTCCGGAGGCAAGAGAATGGATAAAGCCACCAACCAGCTAAACATCCAGCAAAGGAAGACAATGGCATCGAACATGACCAAACAATAGAAGGACGGCAACAACAGGAACAACAATAATAATAAAAAAAGACTGTGAATAGGTTCCCCACAGGCACGTAAACAACGCCACAACCTAATTACATACATTCATGTCAAATGGCTATCATGTTTCACTTTCAATTCACTTTGGCTACATTTTCATGGTAACATATTGGATACGAATCCTTTTATCAAAGATCACCTTGCGGCGCCTCCGATGACCACCATCACCTCCATCTTCCACCTGAGGTGAAAGTGATATTAGGTTTGTGGACGCTGCGTGGATGAGGAGCTGAACTATCACACTTACTTGCCTGAACGCCCTCTTCTGCCTTAGAAGCGGCAGAGCCCTTTCACAAGCTGAAGCTGCCTTGCGAAATGCGTGCACGTGTGCGGAAGTGAAGCGATGAGAAAAGTTTTATTTTTCACAAAAGAACTACAGCAACTACGCACATCAGCATGAGAGAGAACAATAACCGAGAGTCCCCTACCCATCGCAGGTAGGCTAAAAGTACACCGGATGTTTGGAAGGACATCAGGACGATACCTTTTGGCTTCACCGTTACACTCTTTCGTGTAACACAAGCGAACATGAGGCCTTTGGTGAACAAGTAAAGAGAGAGAAAAGAAAACAACGATCGCCACGAAATATCATCGAGAACGATTAAAGACAAGGACACAGACAAGATGGACGAAGGCAAAACTCACATTTAGCCGTAGCCGGACGTTAATCCTATCATCCAGGTATCGTTGAATCAAATCACTTTACACGGTTTAAAAACCCCGAATTTGTAGCAACTTTACGAATTACAAGATTACTTGACAAATAAAAAGACAATGACGTTGAGCAAGCGAATGATATTTTTTTAATAGGTAGGAACATCTTAATTCCACAGCTTACTGTGATGCAAAATGCAGAATATACTACAATATGTGTACAAGAACCAAAAACATCGGACATCCGCATCCGAGCAGGACACGCTGGATGGGGGTTTGTGGTCTTAAAGTGAGCTACAATCCGTCACATAGCAAGCCGAACAATGATAACACCCGAACGCTTCATCCGATTAAAGATGCCGACCATCAGGCCGGGTCGCGTGCGATGGGAACACTTATTTTTGTTGGAAGTCATATTTACGAGGCTCGGGTGAAAACAAGCCGTAAACGAGCGGTTGTCCAAAAGATCCTGAACCCGATGGGATGGCGGTTGTTCTCCCGCCCCAAAGAGGACAGAATAATTTACCGTAGTTCTTATGTCGAAGCATGTGAACGACGTGCAGCTCTACAACGACGATCCGCAACGAGCGCCTTTTCTTCCAAAACCGAAAAACAGTTAGAAGTGCCCAAGGGAGTTCCCGATGAAGCAACGAGCATCATTTGGTTGGTTCGAGAAAAAACCATCGACTGGGACGACATCTTTTGGGCACAATTATTTCAACTAAGCTGGTTAATTTTTTTTATTTTGATGTTCTATCTTTTCGTAAGTCGATTATTAATTAAGGATTTATCGATTAATTCGTTAGCTAGAAAGAATAAAACTTTTATTCACCATATATTCGATAAAACATTATCAGCGGACAGAATTGATATTCATATTGTACCATCGTGTTTTAACTGTACCGATGGTAAGAAAACAGAGATGTAATAACATTTACGTGGAGTAACGCATACTAACCATAATAATTACATTGCAAACGCACTCTCCCTGCCAATGAATATCGATGTGTTTCTTTATCATCATGGTAAAATTTAAATATTAAATAAATTAATATTATCCGCACCAATCGCATCATCTGGCAGCAATGTACATCAATAAAATGAAAGCTATCCAATCCGAGTAAAGCACATCCACGGAAGGAAGATTTCAAATTCCTTTGGGTTTGAAAAGAAGAATAGAATTGGAACAAAATACAAAATTCAAGCAGAGTTTGATGGGAAAAAGCGAGCCAAAGAATTTCCACACTTCAGTGGGCAAAACCTTCGATGCGAGCCTCCATTGCCAAGGAGTCGATCTGTAAAGCGTCCTTTCCCGTACCATCCACCCCAACCCGGACTAAACCGTACCCTGGTGGGCGTCGTTCGCCGATGATAACCAATCAATTTCGGTAACCCTGGCAGCTAATATCTGTTTCTCACAATCGAACCATTACGGTGCGCTCCGATTATTATTTCTCCATCGCACCTCTCGCCCACTAGAGGAGAGCGGGGGGATGTAAAGGACGGTTTGAAGCGGAGGACACAACACACACACATACATATGCGCACACAATGGGCCCCGATGCGATGTCTCGTCAATGTCATTATTCAGTGTGTCACATCATTATCGACCGAAGGACGCTCACAAATGTTTTCCTGCCTGACCCGCCGAAGGACTTGGGCGGGGGGCGGTGTGTGCGACGAAACGAACCAACAACAACAACCGATAGGATTGCACAGGTTGATTGTGAAAAAGGACATTCTACCCATCTGGCATTCCACAGGTACGGCGGGAAAGCCATGAGCGAATGGGAAATCGAGACGGGGAAAAATAAAACTCGTTTTGATCCGATGCTTCCAGTTGGGTTGGTGTCCGATGCGGGGGGGAGAGAGGAGGCCGGATGTACACCGAAGGGCGACGTGTTGGCATATTCTTGTTATTCGCTTATTATGGAAGGGCATCGAATGGAAGATAAAATAGCCATCGTTTGTCCTCCCGTTGGTGTGAATCTGCCGTGCGTCGTAGCAAGAAGCGAACCTTGGCAGACAACAATGGTGAAGCCAGCCGAAAGCTTAAGCCAGCTTGTTCCCCACCATGTGTTGTTTGCTTTTGCAACATGTTTAACGCCATTCCGGGAAAATAGTAAAATTATACTGATTCGGGTATGTTATCGTCTGGTTCAAAACATGAAAGTCTATAAACAAAAACAGCATTTCTAGATATCTCTTGCACAGTTTCAATAGATTAACATACAAGTTGGGAATTTTATTATTACTTGGTAAAACGGCCCGGTTACAGGGCTTCGTAATGAAACCACTCTCATCAGCTCGTACATTGAGATGTTGTAAGACGGCAAATGTTCTTGCAGGATCATGGCAAGAACAGAAATATAGCCCAATATGCTATGTTATCAACCAATAACATCCTGCATTAGGAACAGTTTGCAATCGAGTAAAATGATTTAAATCTTTTCATTGCTTTTGCCCAGCAGAAAAGTTTCATAATATCTAAGGATGGATATAAGCTTGGATGGAAAACCCTAGAGACGTATTCTATTTCAAAGCCAGGCCAGTTGGTGTTAATGTGGTGAAACAACATCAGCTAACATAAATTATTATTTCAAAATCATATGAATTGCAATTGAAAAATAATTCGAACAACTGGTAGAGTTTAATTTTGTATTCTACCGGAATGCAAGCCTCCATAGCGAACTGATTCTAATAAACTATTGAAACAAAAAATAAAAAGTGTAATAAACATACCTAAACATATCGTTTTCAAGTACATATGACTTATTTGATTTAATTTGCTTGAACTTCGCGTATTTGCGAATTTGCACTCCATGTCCACGATTACACAATTTTTCCTTTCATTTGTCATAAAGATACAAGTCACTCAAAACCGCGATTCGCCACGGATGACAGCGGTACAAAATCTCACTTTGTCACGGTGCGAATGTATACTACCGAATCACAGCAGTACATGATTTCCCATCGGATTTGGGTAACTTAATTATGATTTCACGTATCATATCAATCAGCATAGCAATGTCATTCCAATCTCGTGCGTACATCCTCTGATTTTCGGTTGTACACGGTTGTATTTTCTAGAAATGGATGGCCAACAATGTAACCAAATTAAAAATATATAGATACATTGTGCGGTGGCTTAGGAACTTGCGAAAGCATCACAAAAGATCAAATGATGGTCGTGAGTCTTTAAATTAATTGTATAGCATAGTTTTAGCGCAAACAAGTAAGCACAAAAGTCCCATAAAAATATGATCTTTTTGAAATTTTTATTTCAATCAACAACAATTTCAGCCAATGAAACCAATGAAGCATCAGTTTTCAATTAATTGGCCAATGAAAAATAAAAGGGGGATTCGATATAATATCCACTTTAGAGAGCAATGAAGCTATAACTTGTAGGTTGGGTTTAAATAGCATTGCATTGATATATAAAAACCCAGGATCTTGCACAAATGCCTTAAGTACAACTGCAGGACACATCACGTCTTAATTGACTTCAAGGCGATCTACGGCAGTACAGGCTGGCCTAGGTTTACATCGTTTGACAAATCGTTCGAAACTAGTTTATAGTAACGTGCTTTGTTCTTTACTCATAAGATTCAATGCAATTAGAATGACAGACGATTCGAACATGGACTTTTAAACGGAAGTCTTGTGCAGGTATTATAAACGTAGGGGACACGAAAATTTGACATAAGCTTTTAGGCCATGGTCTCGGTTTACGTCGCTTTCAAAGTCTTATAAGGTGACGTAAACCGAGGCCGGTCTGTGTTGGTCGGCAATAGTAGTAAATGCTGAAAAAGTTCCAGTTTCCAGACAAGCTGATAAATCCGTCTATGAGATGGAATGTGCTCGGTAAGGGTCGGTCATGTCACGTCCTCTGGTATCCTGGAATTAAGTCAGAGAGTCAGCGGATTGCACTCCAGGTCCACCAGGCCCGGTGACACCCTGGAGAACATGGGTTCCTTCACATATCTTGAATCCCAGGTCAAATGAGACTCCCGGTCGAGTCACCAGGCGGACCAAGCAGTCGTTTTCTTCTTCTTGGCGTAACGACTTTTTGGTCAGGCCTGCCCCCTCAAGGGGCTTACAAGACTTTTCCCTAATGTACATGGATAGTCACTCCTCTCTTACAGGGGAATCAAAAAACATCACAAATCACAAAAACTTAATGATTATTTCATATTGTACTTAGCAGTAAAATTTTCATCTTCGGTGTAACGTATGACTACAATACAATGCAATATACACAAATAGTTTGAAACTACGATTACTTACCTATGAAAACAAAAATTTGGTGATGCGAGTAGCGAAGCAGCATAGAAATTGTGATCGTCTAAAATGGAACCGTTTCATAGAACAATAAATTAATTACGTTTCCTTCGACCTAATCTACCATTCTTCAACTTACAAAAAGAACCATAATTGAAAACGCGGCCGTGTAGGATCCACGACCCATCCACCACATCGACACGAACCGGAAATGCTCCCCGGTTATCACGTTCCGTAGGTATCCCTTATTGTCCTCCTGCTCCGCCAGCACCTTTACCGAGGCCATCAGAATATCGTCGTAGCCGAGAAAGTGCTTAAGAATCAGCCGGCTGAACGAATCACCGAAACACTTGTTCACTTGCGGATCGAGTCGAACAACGTGCACCGGGATGTTTAGACGTTGTCTAGTGGCCGCAGAAAGGCGCAGGAACCCGTACTCGAGCGAATACTCCACGATGTACTGATCTGGAGCCATCACTGGAAGAAAATGAGGGTGGACAATTTAGTCAACGTCGGGAACAACGCTCCCGTTGCTTTGCGTACCGGCATTGCGTAGCTTTTCCATCACCGGAACATCCGATTTAAGTTCCCCTTCACCGCTCGAACTTTGCTCGAGCGCGGCCAGCGTTTTCATGATGGTTTGATTCGCGTACACCACCACATTGTCCAGCTTGTCCGGTTGCTCAACCATCGGCTTTTGCTCGACCCGTTCCCGTTCGATGGTGACCAGTTTTCCACCACCATCTCCACCCGGAAATGGTGTGCTATCGATTGTTACACCAGTTAAATTTTCCGTGACGATAAAAGTCTCCTGCCGTGGTGTGGCATAGATGTCGGTCGTCATCGGCTCGTGGCCATAGGGGACCTTTCCCGGCAGCGGACTGCTGTTGGCATAGTTGTGCTGGTGCAGCACGATTGCGTTCTGGTTCTGCTCCTCTTCGTGCGGTAACGTCGTCGATGGGTCGATACTTATCATGCCGTTTTTCAACGTGTTCCTTAGCACGTTGACGTCATTTTCGTCCATTTCCGTCGACGTCCCTTTCGATGCATCATGTTCGCTTTGGCTAAGGCTTAGGATTTCCACACTAGAGGCAAAAAAGAAGCGGTTAGCATGGTTTACGTCCAGCACAATATCCTTGCCATTGACCATGACAACGTCGCTCGTAGCTTACCGCAGTATGCCATCACGAGGCCAATCGTTTTTCACGTGCTCCAGGCACGTCGTTGGTGTTTGCGAAAAGCGCACATGAATGTACGCCAAGATGAAGAATGCAGTCAACGCTTTCAGCAACATCATCAGCTCGATCGCACGCCGGACAGGTCTGTTAAAAGAGAATTTTGTGGATGGATTGAATTAATAAGAGCGTTTCCCAACATCCCCTAAAAAAATTGGCTCGTTCATAGCACGACATTTGCGGGCTAATTACGATTCTTTTTCTTCCGTTTCTCGTTACCCCGTTTTAATGATGACGCAAATTAATGCAACCCCTGGGTGTAGTAAAATATGCACACACAAATGACAACCGGCACAACGCGCAGCATTGACCGTGATCGGAAAAAATAAGCTTTCTTCAAATGTCCTTCAAATTTAGGTCTAAGCTGGCTCTGCATTAGCATTGTTTTATGGAATCTAGCATTCATTTCTACAAAAAAAGGGGGTAAATCATGACAATGTGTAAACAATACAGTTTACGTTGTCTCTAGGGAATCAAATCATTGATGATGAAATTACTGATTCGTTTGCATACGGCACACTTTACAGCTTCGTCAACCGTGCGTTTTTCATCTTACCGTGGAATCGTCTGTGCGTAGGCGATGGCCGTCTTGAAAAACAATGCATGGAACAGTCGGTCGCGGACATTTATCAGCGGGTTCTACAATGAAACATACATCGAATTAGCGTCCGAGTGACTTCCTTTCACCCGTTCCCTTCGCCGTTCCGCACCTGCACATTGTTTCGCGGTCTGCCCGGATTGATCAACGGTGCACCGGGGATGGGATTGTTTTCGGGATTAACATCCGGTGGCAACGCATTCGGCTCCGCCATACTGCCGTATGCGGGATGTTGTGAACTTTCACTTTTGCACTCTCGGACCGAGTGGCTCCAATCGGCGAGCCGTTTCCAAGCGGCGGGCAAGTAATCACCGTGTGCAAGTGTCCTAGTTTCTAGCGTAGCGCCTGAAAAACGCGAATCAAACTGGTTATTTCTTACGATACACGTCTGCAGTGCTCTGCAGTTTCGCAAACTCCTGTACTCGGAGCTGTCAGAACCAAAACACAAACAACAACATCAACAAGCACAGTTTCGTCGCAGCAGCAAGGATTAGCTCTTCTGCTCGTATGGCAACCGAAACCAACGAGGTAGAGCATGGAACGAACTAAATCCTTTGCCGTTTGCACTATCCACAAACATTTACCTAATTTCGTAGTGTTTTTACGATGCAAAGCAATCGAACGAACAATCGAATCGACGTCTCCGAGACTGACAGCTGTCTTTGCAAAATATTTACCTTTTGACCAAGGATAGTAGAACAAAGCCTATACACCTTGGCGATATGTCGATAATCATATCCAAGCTTTAGCAACCTCGGTTTCAAAACCATCTCTGTAAACCTTGGCAGTTTGTAAGCTTTCATCCGTTATTTTTAAATTCAAGATCGACATTTAAACGCATCGTTGAAAAAGTCGATTTTCAAATATTCAATGAAACAAAACAAAATTAGATAAAGAGACAATCAATTTGGTTGAAATCGATTAACTTACCAACATATGCAGAGAAACAAAAATGAAAGATTAGTGTCCGTTTCGTTTCTTATTCAACCGTTTGGTTTTATTTTCGCTTTACGTGTACATGTGGGACATTTTCCGCTGTTTTCCACTAAACGCATTCCTGCTGCTGCTCGTTTCCTTCCCTCTGTTCCATCCCGACCGATCCGGTCAGCAGGCTCCACAAGATCGCGACTAAACGAAGATATATTGACATTTTCCAGCATTCTTTCCTCCTCGCACACTGGCCTAATTTTAGCTCTCCTATGTTAAACTCCCCCCTTGAATCTTACACCGTTTACAAACACAATACATATACGTATATTATCTATATATCTATAGTGATGTATATAAGCAGGTTGATTTGTATTGTTCGCCCACCGATCAGCTTCATCAGTGATTTAGTTTTGGTTTAGTTTACTCGTGTTTAGCTCTCATCAAAACCAGCTCCATCACTTGCAGCTACTGACTGGCTATGCTCACCGTGGCCCTAACGGTTATCCGATGTTGAAAATCTAGCATTATTTACAGTACACCACTAGCATTCTCCGGTTTGCCTTGTGACGTGTTGCTGCCCTTCGCTTATCATGGCTTAATTTTGTTTTATTTCGTTCTGCTGTTACGTGTTGCTGTTAGATGTGTTTAGGTAGCGCTTGTATTTTATCTTAAGCTAGCTACTGATTAGCTAAATGGCGATTGTGTGACAATGGTGTGACAATGCTTATACCTTTCTGCTTCATTTTTTTCTCTTTTCTTCTTTTTTTGTATTATCCATGAAGCACATTTCTCCGTCTCTAGCGGTGATAGAGATGTGCCTTTTTACTGTTCTTTTAATGATCGTTATAAAATCGTAACATCAAGCTGCTACCAAACCGCACGGCCGTTAGTGTTCTAGATTTATTTATTTTCCGAGTGCACTCGCTGCCGCCCGCCCATGGGACTCTATTGCGATGCACTCTTGCATCTTTCCTATCCAGAGCTATACACAGATTAAGCGTGGCTTTCGTATGCGCGTGGTGGTGCACGCCACGGGGTGGTTCGAGTGCAACACTGCTTAAGTAAAAGGATCCCCATGAACGGCTGGAGGATCGTTGCGGCGCCAGCAAAACAGATGGTTTCTGCACATCTCAATCCAACCATCCTATTTCTAGCAGAATATTTACAATTCATAAAGAGGCAGCCAAAGTGGGGATTGATTCCGGATCAAAACCCTACGTTCTTCACGAAAACAAAAAAGAAAAACCTAGCCAACGTTTAAAGCAAATTTGTTTAAAATCTAAATCTTTCTAACACATACATCACTCAAACACACACACACACACGTACTAGCCAGGAGTGCCTAAGACACACGAAACATTCGACCATTCACGTACACCCAAATGACTAAACTTATCTCGTTGTTTGCTCTATAAGACGGACTACAATGAAAATTACTCCCTCTGACGTTAAGAATCCTTGTGTTTGGTTTTTCGGTGGAAGGAAAAGAACTTTTTGAAGAGATTTTTACTGTTCCTTTTGCTCTTTGGGATCCGTCGTAATGTTTTTGCTGCTGGTTGCAATTTGGTTGTCCTGGTTTCGTAATGCAATTTTAAAATTACGTTGGTTTACAAACGTAAAGTATTTTGGAACAACGTAAAAGAATCGTACAAATTTAACTGGTTTCGGGTGGAATGATAAAACGGTTTATAATTCCCTGTATCTTTTAATGCTGGCAATCAAAACTGGCGAATGCAGACCAACCGATCAAGTGGCTCCGATTGACGAACTATTCAAGTCCACACCTAACCCTAAGATTTGATTTGCTTTGCTGATATGCTGGACATTATTGTTACATGTTTGCCTTATCCTCGTTAAGGGAAAAGAATTGCTTCATCTTTACGTTTGCCGAGTGCCAGACTGGATACCGAAATAGACACGGGAGGGCTGATATAAAAAGGGGGAACCGTCATCCGAGGGTCACAGTTGTTAGTATTATTCGGTCGGTCAAATTATACCTATCATTATTCTAAAGTGGGACACGATTTACCAATAACACTTCGTTTCGGGGGCGAAGGAAAAAGGCAAAGGATAAAATTGACTGACGTTAGTTGCTTCTGTCCCTAACTTTCTACGCTTTCCTACTGACGCGCTTGGCAAACACTTTCCCCACCCACTGAAGGACATCTTGAACGCAAGCTGAAGAGCGAAAAAGGGTGTATTTTTATTTACTTGGTCCCCGGGTTTTGGCTTCGGTGGCAATTGGCGAAAGCTTTCGACTCTGTTTGTCTACTCTCCGACGACAGGGGCTCGCCAGCCATGGGGACGAGGTGTAAATACACCGACGATGTCGCTTGCTTGTCCCCATTAAATGTTTCCAGCTGGAAAGAAAATGAGGAAACACTAGAGCCCGACCCGGTTTGTTCGTTCCCGTTTCTCCTTACTTCGGTCAATTCTGCTAGTTTTAATGGTTTATGGGACGAACAAACATTTGCCATTGGATATGATTATGCTTTTAAGGAGATTGAACCTAGATTGACAAAAGTTCTAAACTATTCTAATCAAGCCACATTATAAGAATCAAAATTCGTTCAATGGGATGGAGAATTTATTACAAATTTCACATAATGCCACTTATCTTTTATGATCAATTTGAAAGCATTGTTTACTTTTGAAAATTTTAAATTATTTTCAACGAACTCTCTTTCATGCATATGTTCATTCAGAAGAGACGTATTTAATGATTGATAAGGCATGAAATAAATACACCCTACATCACCAGCAAACCCTTTTACCTATTCTAATCCAGTTGCTTCCTCAAGAACCATAAACTACTCGGCTTTCCATCAGAAAGTCTAATAAAACCAACGATTGAATAAGCTACATTCATTGCTCCTATTTTTCTCTGGAAACGACTTTTATGAAATATTCCTAAAACCCCCGTACATCGTTTGGTTTGCTTTTAAAAATCGGAAACCAAACCCGTTACGGAAAAAAATATGAAGAGAAAGCATCACAAACGTTTCTCGGAAAAAATGGTCTGTGTTGTGATATGCCCGATAATCGTTCCTTTTAATCGGTGCAGAAAGATTCGTGTGCGGTCACTTGGAAAAAGAGCAGAAGTGTCCGGTTGGCTTTTCGTGTTTTCTGCTTCAGTGAATTAGGGAAACTAGGAACTGCCAAAATGGTTCAGTTTTAGAAAAAAGATTTTGTATTATTCTTTTATAAATAATTTACCAGTTACTTGTAGGTTGCGTGTTTCGACTGATGTTAGTAACTCAAACCTTAGTATGCATTGAAATCCGAGGATGTTTCCCTAACAACCGAGCAAAGCCTCTCCCGGTTCGTTGAAAGACCGTTTTTAATTAAATTGGCTCAGCAATTCGAGAGTTTTCACTTCTTCACTACCAAAATACCAAACCATTCCCCTCCCTTAAAGCAGGTAAAACCTCGGGGATGTGTTATAAATCATTCGTGCTTGCGTTAAACTTCTAGGCCCCATCGAAAACCCATCGGGTTTTTCCGGGGAGTACAGACGTAGTCCACCTAGGTTCCGTTTTCCCGGGGCGGGAATGAAAAACAGCGCTCAATAATGACTCCGCTCATACGTGCGTATAAATTTTCCTTAATTTATAGCTTCAACCTCCGGCTGGGAGAGCAAACTTTCCAAGAGTGCGAAAAGAAGCACCGACAACGGTTCGGGCTGCACCATCGAGGCTGCAGGTCATTGTTTATGGATTCGACAGTCGACCGACCGTCATGTTCACCTTTTCCATCTTCTTGTGCGGTGTGCAGGTCGTGCCAAAAGGAGTCAACCTCCACGAGCCGTGCGGACGAGATGAACTTGCTTCTGCAACATTGACGCAGCATCCTCTTTAATCCGCTCCAAGGCACACTGCGCATTGCCCTTACCCAGGCAGGAGGAAGGGAAGATTGCAGCATTGGACCAACTTGCTCGGAAGATGCACGTTTCATTCAATTTACTCACACTCCATGGACATAGGACCGCGCTGGGAAGTCCGTCTTCAGCAGAACGTCTTAAGCTTTGCCGTCCTCGAAACCACCTTTTCGCTTGCCAGTGGGTTTACTCGCTTTCTCGGATTAGTCGGTTGAAAGGGTGGACTAATCGAATCTTGCGAAGTTTACCTACCCCACGTAGTGTTACAATGTCCTACAGTCTGTATTTTGGGCGAATACACCACACCAACTCTACTGGTCGATTGATTTTGTTGCAGGGAAGAATGTTCTAAAAGGTCTTACAAAGAGTCCTAGCATCTTTTTTAGCAAGTGTTTTAGAACAAATGTTACCGCAAAGTGAACATCTACATTAATAAAAACAGCATTCCGTAGGGCAATTTTTAATCCTTCTCAAATAATCCATGAATTTTAAGTAGGCACTCATCGCGCCTAAAGAAAAAACCGAAAACCAATTCACTCCCACGTAGCAGGCTGAAGGATTTTCTTCTCCACGCCGATAATGGATTAGGCACGTGAGTTCATTTCCAATCGCTTAAAAACACGTCTTTCGCGCCAAACGCGAAGCCCGCGGATCGTGTGGTGCACGAAATTGACGGAGAACTTTCCGGCGCGTTCTCCAACTAGAAAAAGATGAAAATGACCGGGCGCCTCCATTGGCAGCGGAAATTCATTGAGGATTAGAGTTGGTCGCCGGTCGCCGAACCAATTTGCTGATCGCAGCAACCGGCGCAAAGGATATAGAAAGTGAGATTAAATATGATAATGTTCACTTATGAAAACTGTAATGTTGAAGGTTGATGGGATATTGAAAAAGTTACGAATACATTACCGTTGGTGGTGGTGGCTTTTTTTTCTTCCCTCCTCGGTGTACCTTTGTTAACGAGTTTTTCCCAACAAAATGAAGAAAGGATTACGGTGATAAAGTTCGTTTTCCCATTACACCGTTCTTTTCCAGGCTCATCGTTAGTGTCTCAACTATCCCTCGTGACCTGATTTCCTTTCGTCCTGGGTGTGTGTGTATGTGTGTGGTTTCCCAGACATTGTTATCGATAACGCGTGAATAGAAATCCTCTTCCCAGCGCCACAAACAAGACCACAATCGATCTAGTAAACATCGCCATTTATTTCCGCTTGATAAATGACACATTTCGTTGACAGCTGTCACCGGCTGTGTGGGTGTGTGTGCGTCACTGACGCAAAGAACCCGGTTTGTTTTGTTTGTTGGTTTGCGGGATGTTCCTTCGGCATGTGTTGTTTTGATGTTTGCGAATTGCGCCATCTTCCCCAGGCAACCCCTTCCGAAAAAAAGCCTGGTTGTCTGTGTCTTTCTCCGCCATTGATCGAAATTTCCATGCTGAGGGAAATGTGGAAAAACAACGGAACAAAACGGGGACCAAACGTTTGCCCCGCGGCATGGTTTGAACTTTCAGCCGCTCGAATCGTGGGCGAAGATGTAATTTCCGTTCACTTAGGAATTTTCCAATCAGCAAACGTCCGTGAAGGACGGAAAAATGACTGTCAATTTTTACCTTCTAGGCAGAGTTTTAGAAATTTGTGCTCAACTGACAGTGTTTTAAACGGCGGAGGCGTTAGGAGACCTTTGAAATATTTATAAATTGCTGCAAAATTTGTTTTATGCAAGACCTTTCCATTACTTACAATATGCTATACCAAATGATGATAAAACTTACATTTTGAAAGCAATGGTGTTCTTGTAAAGCAAGTAAGATGTTCTTCAGTAAAATGTTGCCAAGCACGAACTAGACATTTCCTCGATCCCAAAAAAAGAAAACTTTAACTCAAACGTTATCAGATGATACACTTTCTAGTAGATATTCTTCCCATAGCTCCGTTTCTTAGCTATGCTCCCAAACTTGCTGTGTCGTCAATTGTTTTTTGTACAAAACTTATTTACTCTACTTTCGGTGACTTGGGTGTGTTTGTGTGTGTTCGCTAGCATTCCAGTTTTCTTTTTTTTTTACTTCTGTTTTCATTCGCTCGTACCTTCGCTCTTACCTTATCTGTGTTCCACTCTTTCTCCGATCTGCTGCTGTCTGATCCATTACATTCATTCGATTTTCGTTCATTCGATTCACACTCTTCTTGTCGGGCGTTTGTGTTTTTTCCTTCTCTTCTTTATGCTGCCGGCTATAGATTTTGTTTGCTTGGTTGTTCACATTCACGCCATGTTTTCTTATGATATACCTCCCTAACTCCCCCTTCCTCCGTTGACGCTTCGTACTCGCTTGTTTACACGAGTATCGTTTCTAGTTTTGTTGCTGTTATGAAATAAATATGACGTTTTGTTTTTCCCCTTTTTGCTATACACTGAGAATTTAGCTACTTTTGTTTCTCTTTACTCTTGTTCGCTCTTCGGCTGGACGTTTTCTTGTGTATTTTTCTGTCGGTGTTTTGTTGAGATTCTGCTTCCATCAACTCGCTTTGGTTTAATTTCGACTAGTTGTTTTTGTTTAAGTTTTGTTGTTTCATTTTTTTATATGCTGCTGCCCGATTTTACGTTTCGTACTCGCGTTGCGCCCGAATGCGCGGAAGGACTCACACCAGTGGCCGAACGGCGTGCCGTCCGTCTCCGTCCACCGATGGCAGGTGCTGGGCTGGTGGCGAGAACATCTACCTTCATGGGGCGCCCGGTTCGACGTTGTGTGCCGTGCCCAGTATCGTCGCGTCGAAATTCAGCCGCAGCTCGCCGGCCAGTATCAGCTCCGAGATGCAGCCCGCCATCCCCGTCCGGTACCGCTGGCGGGTGTAGTGCGGGGCCGCCGGCAACCCACCTGTGTTAGTGCACGCGCGCGTCAGAGAGTATAAAATATTCAAATTAGTTAATTTTGAAAACCCAAACACGCTAGCGGAATGGCATGGAACGGGGATTTTGGCGAATGGGAAGAAAGCGGGTGCGTGGGAAAATGGTTCGATGGCACTGAAGGGACGAACAGATCTGTGTGATTGTGGCGGTGTTTTCATTTCCATACCGGTTTTCCCAAATGCCCTCCATTTTCACGAATACAATTCCCTTCGGATGTATCTGCTTTAGGGTTTCATCTCTTCCAACCGAATATGACCATATGCTTTTCCCAATACGGGGTGTTGGGTGGAGGGAGGAGGGGTGTGATCAGATTGAATTCCGGGGCAGATGGTACAAATGGTTTTGGGGGTTGCACCGAAAAGCGCAAGGATTTTATGTAAATCCACACAGACACACATACACACCCTCTGGGACGTTGGCCAAAGTCGGAACGACACCGGGTGGACACGGAAAGACTGCAGGGATTTGAAATCAATCGAATTTCGGTCGAGCAGGATGAAACTGCTATGAGGATTCGTTCTCCTAATGATTCTGGAATACGTTTTCAATAATGATTTTATTTCTCTTTTCCTATAGACATCGTTTTGTGGAATTTTAGGACATTTAACTAGATAATAAGAGAAAGAAAACAAAACAAAATGGTCACAGTATTGATCATATTTAAAAATAAAAAGTGGATGGACATTAAAAGTGAAAAACTGTTCCTAACATAACTATTACATAAATTAAACTAAACCTGGAAGAGTGACCCTATATATAATAATAAACAGCATTTCAGCTTGTGTTGTAAAAAATGAACTATTTACAATTGGATAAAGGAGTAGGAGTACAACCTACAAATTGTAAATAAAGCAATTTTTCACCATAAACTTTCCCCACAAAGTTCAATTAAACCCACTTCAAAATACCAACTCGGGGGAAGATTCATTTTTCGTGCCGGAATGTATGCGTATTCTAAAGCAAGTAAAAGCACGCACAACACCCATATCAACCCATACCCCCCTTCGTTCCCTTCGGCCTTCAAAGGGGTAGCAGTGGCCTGACACCCTGACACCGAATTGGCAAGCGAATGGGATTATACGATGCTGGACGAGTTAACTAATAACGAAATTAGTTCTCCGTCCAATGCATTGGGCCCCCGGTTTGATTAGTTCGTCGTAGGGAAATTAGTGAGCCCCGATTCGAACAATAGTCGAGCAGCCAGCCGGGGTCGATCGCTGGCGTTCGGTGGAGGGCTTCCACTGTGCAAAGAGGGAGGGTGACACTCGGTGGGGCATTCGAATTGGAAAATCACAATTTGAATTTCAATATTCTGCACAGCTTTCGCTGTTCCCAGCCTCGGAGAGCCGTTGGGTCTGGGACGGCCGATTGGGCAGAACATACAAATTCATTGTTGGGTATTCGAATTCGAACAACGAAACAAAAACAACAAAAAGGATTGCGGGATGTAGTTTAGGAAACCGGTCCCAATCCGCCGAATGAAAGCATTTGTTGGAATGCTGATGGTTTCCTGTTACTTACACGCAGGACTTTGGCAAGAACCGTGATTAATGAAGTAATCGAAAAATAATAATAGGCTTTGATGCACGTAGCCATCGAGATTGATGAATCAGATATGAAGCATAATGCTGCGTGTAGACATCAACAGCACCATAAAATTTAATGATTCAATCGCAAATTAGTTCGCACCATCATTTAATAACAAACGGTCAGCTTGGAAGTGAATTATTGATACCAATCAAGAAGTGAAATAAAGGTAGGATTTCATTGTGCTATCATCGATGAAGCGAAAAGGCAATTTGTCGATTATGGTATGATTTTGTTTGAGCAATCATTGCGATAAGAGCATCTGAAAATTGCCGTTAACCATATATTTTATCAAAATCATTTTACATATTTACTTCTGATTTAATGCCATGTTTAATTTTTTTCCACAAATTTACCTTTGAATTAGTAAAAATTAGAATATGAAGAGAGTTTTTCATTATGTCAGAATATGTCTTCAGTTTGAATTATAGTTGTCGTTTAAGAGATACCTATCGGGTTTATTTTAAATTACTTAATTTACGTTTAACGGCTTTTTTAACCCATAATTCATCCCCTTACCAAAACATCGAGCCGAAAATTCAACGGCCAAAACGACAATCTTGTCAAACGAAACCAAAATGATTCGTAAACGATTGTAAACGGTGTAAAAGAGGAAAGGTACAAAAAAGAACTCCTCTTTTCGTTGCCGAACCATGCGCCATTCATCGGTGCCAAATGCCCCAACGGCAGCTTGCATTGGATTGCTTTATGAGGGGCAATAAATTTGAATACCTCGCCCGCGTCAGATGGTGCAGCAATAAGTTTGAGGGCTGCGAGGGCTCGAGGAAAAATGTTTAATTCCACTAAAGAGCCACCATCAGCTGGCCATCGTAAAGTTGCCGCCCCCCCCACCAAACACCTCCCATCGCGTTTGGTCAGTTTTGTGCATTTGGGAGGAAAAGAGAATCGGAAGGTTGGAAAAAAATGGAACGTCACCACAAGTTGCCACTGCAACGTCATTTTGCTTTTCCAACCCCTCCCTCCCGGCAACCAAAAGTGGCATAGATAAATCAACTTTTATTCGCAAAATTTTCAATAACCATTTGCTGCCGTCGAACAAAAGGCACGGCCGAGAGAGGGTTGAATTTTATGCTCATGTTTCCGCACCGTTCACTTTCGCCCGTCCCGATATTAACGACCCCCGGTGACGAAATGGATGCTTGGAAAAGTTTTGCATCATGCATCAGGATGGTCCGTGGGGGGAGGGAAAATGCATCTCATACTTTGAGCACGCCGTTGAGTGCTGCTGTCAAACTGAACAAGGGAACTATATAAATGTTCATTTTTTACGTAGATTTATCTTGAGTGCTGTGGCAACATATGCATGAAACCATAATTTTTCGTTTTTCCTGCAATGTGAATTTAGGGTAAGCGAACCAGTAATGGCATTATTGCAGAGAATACGCTGGCATTTGTGAAAATAATTGAAATTAAATTAAATCACACAGAAAAGCGATCCTTCATGGATTCAATATGATATTCTAAGTGTTTTAAGAAAAATAAAATTATATAAAAATGTATTCAAGGTAGTGCTTTCCATAAACTTTCATCTGCTTGAAAGTTTGCCCAATTTGGTTGGTATTTAGTTTTGAAGTACGAATGAAAACTGAAAAATGTGTGTTTTCATTTCAAACAAACATAGAAAAGTGTATAAAAAGTGTGCCTACTCATACGAAAAAGGGCTTAGTGCAATTTCATCACTAACATGCAACATAAGTGTGCCAAAAAACTGAGCCCTTTATCCTACACCACGTTGATAAAAGTGCGCAAGCTGTCCGGGTAAGGTAAAAATAGCTTCGATGATTACTGCATGTCTTCTGAAAGATCTACATGGAACGAAACGGACCGATAAAAAAAAAGTTGAACCTGATAAAACCTACGGGAACATACGGGAGAAACGATGCAAAAACAACGGCCACGTGCGCGGGTGTTGGCAGAGCGGATAACAAATGAAGATATCGTTCCGTTGTCGAGAACCATCGTTCTCCCCTATATTCACTGCAGCATCCTGCAAGTGCACCGTCCATGAATGTCAACGAGTGCAACTGTTGAGTGTGAAGTGTGTGCTTTTGTAAAACCGGGACGAGAGAAAAAAAAATGGCATATCCGTGCGCATCATAAATTTACTCCATGTTTCGTCGGCACGATGTTCCAATTTCGTCCTATGTTTAATTCGCTGCACATACACTCCTCCCGCCACGATGGATGGTGTTTGCTTTCGCGATTGCATGTTGGCCGCCCGAGGTAGGGATACCGACGGGAGCAAGGACCGTCGTAATAAGCGCACGTTTCGCCAGCATATGACACCACTACGGATGATCGAGACGACCATAATGTGCACCAAAACGTGCGCCAAAAGTTCCCGAACCAGCGCGGGACGAACGTACAAAGCCATCGTTGCAACGAGCTGCAATAGCACGTAATCGATAGCAATAAAAATTGTAATAGCGTTGTGTGGATTTTTGTGTGTGTAGCTCTCCTATTTTTATTTTTATTTTGTACCCCAAACAGCCGGGATCCACCGGATAAATCATTACGTAGTAAGAGAGGCAGAGACACAACCTCATCCAACGTTTTTATTTTCACTCCAAGCACCATTGTAGCCAGCGCTTTGTTGAACTGTGACAAGCTGTTTGCCAGAGGATCATTAATTTTCCTCCCCCGTCACTTGATTGCGTGTCACTGTGCGGTTAAGTGTTTTGAGTTATTGGATTCGATTGACGCTTTGTGTGGCTAGTGGTTTGCCGTTTGTTTTGTGCGGGAAATTATTGCTGCTTCTAAATAACACATGTTTTGTTTTTTTATTTTTATTTTATCTTTTGGTTGGTCTGATAAACCGGGTCATGCACATAAAAATAGATCGATATGATGGCGGTACTGTTTACTGTCTGAGGTTTTCGATTCAATAGTTTATCGATTGATTAACGATTTAAAACGAGCGTCGGTGAACGAACCTAAAATAAAATTTAAAAATTAAAAAAATGTATTTGGAAATTTAATTTATCTTATAGCCATATTCATGGAAGTAAAATTCATAAAAAAATAGACTTTCAATATCCTTTGTTGTGCCAAAATGACTTGGTATGTAGAAATCGATTTTATTTCTAGCAATTTCACCTCACAGCGATTATGGCCTTTTCTCGACAAATGGAACCGCCAATCCACGTAATCTATACGACTACGGGTGTTTTTAGGATTGGAAGGACATTTGATGTGGAAAATAATAAAATACGTGCTTTAGCTAGATAGCCTTCCCCTTTCGCCCCCGGTAAATCCTGCCATTTACTAGTTGTGGACCATTAGAGCGTACCGTTTGCTTTTTCTCTCAAATCTTCCGCTTTGCCAACAGTGTTAAGGGGTACAGTTTCAGGTTTTATTTTCATTTTGCTTGTTTTGCTTCGGCTCCGTACGGAAACTATAAACAGATCAGTGGAACCGGTTGTCCTTGGAGCGTGGTTTGGTTTGGTTGGCAACGAAAACCGGGCCAGGGTGCTAGTACAGCTGCGACAGAACGGGCCACTGGGTAATGTGACCAATCCACCAGAAGGAAAATGGGTTAACACACACACACATAAGTGGTAGGGTTTCAATGGGCCATCGTTTTGTGCTGTTTTTCCCCACTGGAAACATCGCGGTATGTTTTCCCAATTCGGGCCCACGTGCTCTTAAAACCGGGGAGGGGAAAGAGCTAAATCGTTTTTTAAAGAATGGAAGTAAACATATTGCCAGAAACACCATAACATAAATATCCGCTTTATAGCACTGCCCGTTTCCTTTCCCTACACCCTGAGAAACCCTCCGGAGAGGGTTCTTGAGCTTCCACGCGGGCATTCGTAAAGCAACCGTAAGGTTTCTGCACTGACCCGAACCACCGAACGTTCGAAAAATTGTTTTTCCGGCTGTTGCGGCCGGCCATCTTTGGTTTGCATCTCGCATCAGCAAATCGGTTTCTCGGTGAGGTCCCGACCCGGGCCGGAGCAAAATGGTGCTCGCTTTTCCCTGACCCTGGTGTAGCTGGCTATGGCACCCCAGGAGAACAAATATGCTTCTGGTGGAGAATTTGTTGTGGAACTCGTTTGCCTTGGCGAGCTTATAACTCATGTGATTTTTGTTTATGGAATTTTGTTGGAAGTAGGGAAGGAGGAGAAGGAGCAGAGAAGGATGGGAGCGAAATGGCTTATCCTAATTTCTTTCCTTTCAATGCAGTGTGGGTTGTGCGGTTAGATCGTTCAAACTTATTTAAACCACCTATTAAATAATGCTGCTTAATTAGTGAAAGTATGTAAAATGTTGAAAATGCTAGGCTTACCTGTAAAATACTTGGACGTAAAAACATTATAAATGAAAAATAAACCTAAATTTGACAGGATTGAATAGGTTTTTTGGATTGTATGTAAATGTCATCGTTTGATGTTATGAAAATCGTTTGAAAAAGAAAATATTGAGTTTCCTTCGTAATGTACTACTAACAAATCCATCAAGAAGAAACAGTAATGATTTTTAGAAGCTCTCTTGCCAGCTTGAAGGGCAATTGCCTTTCCATTCCTTGGTACACCCAGTTCAGTAAATGAGTTTTCCGAGTACCTAAAACGAGACGCACGGCGAACACATTTTCCGGCGTATCATTAACCGCGCTGTTCGCCAAACAATTCCGTCAGAATGGATATTGACTGACAATAATGGGTACCTGGGGCCCGGAGAAGGAGGACATCGTTCGGAAGTGACCGTCCCTACCTGGGCCAAGCCTTCAACGAAACGCGCCCGCCCGTGGTGTTGGCCAAAAGCGTTCACCTTTTCCACGGATCGCGGACCGGGCGCGGGTGGAAAATACGTGGGGCGAACGCGGTGGAAAATACTGAAAGCCACCTGCCATTAACATTGTAAATCCATTAAGGCAATGAAAGGGCACGTCATCGTCATGGCGCTGGCTACACCAGAACACACGCTTGGAAAGCCACCGCTCGCCTTATCCTCACCATGCCTGCCTGTTGTGCGCTGTATTTTTGTTTTACATTTTTAAAGCCCAACCGTCCGCTTGAGGAGGCTAATAATAAATTATTACTCCGGGTGCGTGGAGGTCGGTGGCCGGTGGAACGAAATTAAATCCATTTTTAATAATACCATTCGCTGGTGTGCGATTGCGAACGGTCGAGACGGGGTGTGGTTGAAAGCGAGGAGATACTTTCCTTCCCCCCCCCCAAGGGAGTGATTGAAGTTGCTAGAAGCGAACAGATGTCGAACAAGAGAGAAACCTTTTTCCGTTCCTTTTGACAACCGATCGGTTTTTAGATATCCTCAGGTCACTGGCAACAGGTGATTAAATTTTCGTGACGAAGAATGTTAAATTATGGAGCATAAAATCGATTCACATGAATTATTTTCGATGTCATTGTGAATACCGGACGTTGCTGAAGCAGTGAGCTAAATACTGGAGCATAATTTGTGCGATGCAAAACACACTTTACTTGCTGATTAATTTTTAGAATCTGGAGATTTGTTATTGTAGGGTAAAATAAGGTTAGATTTTGAATAATTATGTACAAACCCGTCATCTTCATCATCATATTCAACCTAATCTCGGTACACGCGCCCGGGAGAAGAAGGGAATTATACGTTAGAGTGAAAAGCAAAATCGCCTTCCGGAAATTAAAATGGAGCAGTCCAAAAAAAACTTCTTTACTTTGGTCGGTTGTCCTCGTGCCAAAGCCAAAGAACAAACTGTCTCTTTACCAGAACACACTCCGCTTGGCCCCGGAGGCTAACCGAAAGGGCAAACGATCGAGCGTCTGGACAGTTTAAGCAAGTGGGCCGATTCTCATGCCGCTCTTAGTGGAAGTTGACTGAAAGAAAACCTTCCCCATTTTCTTCGTCCCACAGTTTCGGTCCATTTTTTTTTTTGCGAAAGGAGTGTACAACCCGGAAGGGTTAAAAAGTTTCGATTCAGTGAAGGCGACGGAGGGAGGTCACTTTTCCGACGACCGTTTGGAGAAGGCGATGGGAGGAAATTGTGAACGTTGAAGGCAGGAAGTGGAAAAGGAACGAGAATAAAAAAACCAGCACTTACCGACATACAGTCCGGTGTCCGTGTTGAGCTGCCTCAGCTTACCGGGCGATCTTCTGGTGATTGGCTTTCCGCCGTCAACCTTCAGCGTGCCGTCCTGCGAGTTCCTGTGTGATGTGTTGGATGTCAGCGTGGGATATATATTTTTTTGTTTCGTTCAGGTTTTGATGGTGCGGTTCGGTTGAAAGGTGAGACATTTGGCCACGTCATGGGCCCGACACGCAAAGCAACGGTGACCGGCATTACCGGCGAACCGAACGACAACGAGCGATACCAGATGGCGCCACCGATCCACACGCACAGGGGAAAAATAGAGCCATTGAAACGCGAAGAAGAAAGGCAAATTTTAGCCCCGAAAGGTGAAAATGTGACAACCATCGTCCACCCCCGGGGGCCGGTTATCGCCGATGTGGGTGTGTTTGTGTAGGTATGTGTAACCGGAAAAAGGCAGCGTTTCCGGGCGTGTAAAACGGAACGGAAAAACGGGCAAAATGAATTGTGAAAAAGCCATGGCCAGCCGTTGGCCGTACCGTTCCCGTGGGAGGGAAAATGTGTGCGAGTGAGAAAGAGATTGGAAAAATGGAAAGAAAAGAGGAAAAAATTGGGTTAGAAAATCGACGAACGAGGTGGTTCTGCGTGGTGTGCGTTCTTTTTTTCCCGTGGTTTTTTTTTCTGCTCTCCCCGGCGTTATGGAAATGGTACTATCGATTTTGTTTTTCCTCCTGACCGTTCCCGGTGATTGATAGATTTATAATTCATGAAAAATTGGTTTTTGTTAGAAAAACCTCTTTGGCGGCATGCATTAGCGATGCAGCTTTGGAAAAGTCGGCGCTTTTTTTCCACTCCTCGAGTTAGGGTTTTTTCCTCACCATTACTACTGGCGATGGATGTGGAGCGTTTTTTCTTTTTGAAATCGAATTCTAAAAACTCTGGGAAATCGAACACGAGGTACGCCTCTCGGGTGAATTTCCCGGTGGCATATGCTCGGTATGGGAACATTTGGGCATGGAAAACAGGACGTTCAATTGAACCGGGTGCTAAATACGGACAGCACGCTAACCTGCACTCGCTTGGCATCGACCAATAGTGTGGTGTGTGCTAGGGGTAGAGGTAAAAACTCCTAATCTACGGTTGAGGAGGGTTTTCTTCCTGGAAAAGTGCTTATGAATAATTTCTATGCATTTGCCCATTTTGGTTTTGGATTAATAAATCGTTGGATTGGCTTTCATTTTACTGGTTCCACTAGTTTTATGATAGATGAGACTAGATTAAGACAGTTTTCATATCAATCACTGAGAGACGGAAAGTACCATTTTGAAATGTTGAACAAATTTGGCATCTACAGCATAAGCAATGTTTAGCTTTGCCAGTGTTTCTAGCTGTTGAATCAAATTGTAAGTTTTCAATAGATATTGTTCTAAGTAATTTAAAAAAGCATACAGATTTCATCCAATAATTGGAATGATAAAATAAATGTAAAACGAAAACTCCTACGAGCTGGCATCGGTCCAAAAATTTACAATTCAAAAGCCATAGCAAGCTGAACGAAAACGTCGGCAGAATACTGGCGGCCACATGTTGCCCCATTTCGATTCCACCAGCCCAAACTTACCGTAACGCCCGCACCCGATGCCACAGACCGTCGCTGACTTTGGTGGCGTTGTATTTGATATTAATTTCACCGGAGCCGAGGTTGTACCGCAGATGAAGGTATCTGTACCGATTGAAAGAGAAAAAGATGACAAAAAATTGTCTCAAACCGTGGCTTCCCTAACGGGCATGATAGCCGTCTTTTCAGTATTTGAAAGTTAGTCCAATTGATTAAAAAAAAGATAGTGGAAATCACTGGTTGAATTAAAAAAAAAACTGATAGATAACTGAAAAGAGGGAACAAATCCGATTCTATTTGAACGTAGCATTTTGATGCCGGAGGACAGATCAAATTTGCTCAGTATCCATTGGGCAAACGCAGTTTTTCGGTATCGTCCGCGCGTCATCGGTCGTTGTTGGTCATTTAGGAAGCGCTAGTCCACTCCGCACCGTTGACAAAAAAAGGCTGACGAATGGCTGGCGGACATTTTTCACCGGAAAAATGGGTCCACATTGGGAGACCACCGGCAGCATTCGTTCTTTCGATGGCAGCGCTTTTGGTAGGTAGTATTTAAATATTTGATTACCGAGCTTCGGAACGTGAAGTGATAACGGATCGATCCGGCGAGAAAGACCGGGCTTTGGTTTTGGACCATCTTCCTTCCCCCTCCCCCCACCGGTTTCCGATGCCGTTCCGGTACACTGCCCTAATGTTTTATGATATTTGATTAGATTGCGTGATAGTGCCAGCTTTTTTTTCAGGAGATGCGCTCGTTTGAACTCGTTCGAATCGGGAGAAGGGAAAGAAATCGCTCCAAACGGCATCAACGATGGGGAATTTATCAGACAGCTTTTGGTCCGCAGATTGGGTTCTTTCGGCGAAAAATTATTCTACCAGGCATAAGATAAGGAAAGAAATTCCCCCGAAATCGACGTGCCGTTGGATTATGGTGTTATCTTCGCGTTCGAAAGCGCACGAACGCGCTAAGACGTTGTCTCCTGTCCGGATCGCAAGGCACGGGGATTTTGGCAACTTAAAATTCTTATCTCGTTCTGTCGCCGCCAGAACCTTCGAGGGTGAGTTTTGTGAGTTTGGTGCGTGTATGTGTGTGTCTCCGTTCTCCGCGTGATGGCGGAAACGAACGACCGAAATCGATTTCGAGCCACATTAACTGATGTCACTCGCTATTTCTGTGGGTCCCTCTCATTTCTTCGTACGCCCTTCGCTGCTTCCTTCTTTCCGAAACAAAGCCTAATGGTGTTTGTGTTGACATTTTTGTTTTATGGCACGAGTTGGAAAGTTTTTTTTTTTAGTCCTGCTCCCCTCCTTGCGCCACATTCATTACGCTAGACTCGGGATGGACAGTTTTCCCGGCCAGGTCCCCTTTTTCCCCCTCAACTCACAACCTTGGCTTGGGTTGGGTTGGAAATTAAATGGCGGTGTTTAGATAAAATGTACGCCCCGTGACTGCCAAAGGCACGCGATATGAATGCTAATGCGAAGGTCAAATGTGACATGTGGTAATTACGGCTCCACCAGGAGTTGGAAGTGTTCCGTGACACTCGATGGTGGTTTTTTGAGTTCTTTTTTCCCACACCGTTGCACGGAAGGTGCTGGTGCCGTGTTGTGGTTTGTGGCCAATCGATAAAATGTGACAAATGCTACCTGGTTTTGAACAGAAATAAATGTTCCCTTATACATTTAACAATTCTAGTTAACGCTAATGAAAACATTGAAAGTGTAAACCTATTCTACGCACCCTTCTTTTCATGATAGAAATCCGAGGAAAATCAAGAAAATCCTTCTGTGAAAAATTGTCACATTGAGTAATTGAATATTACATTCGTCTATTTTAAGTTTCAGGTTTATTTATCTAATTGAACAATTTAAAATGATTAACCTTAGGCCCTAAACGTGCACAATTTGATGCTACCATTGGAACATTTAAATAACCCAGCAATTCAGCTGAAGAAGGTAGTAAATACTTGAAGATTTGGTAGTTACCAACAGTTTAAAATAACACGGAACCTTATGGAATGCAATTATTCAAAATACCTATTTCAAGAAGTTCGCAATTTATGTCGTTGCTTAATAAATATGCATCGATTTAAGTCGATGCTTTATAAATATTACGTAGCCATACATTTCCTAAAAAGGGCCATATAATTGAAAAGAAATCTAATGTGCGGCCTGGATATCTTAAACGTTGATTAAATGTGTTCAATGGAGTACTCAACCATTTTGATTGGAGTGTCATCTTTAAAATAGTATGGTGGTAAAAAAAGGTGGTATAAGATAAAAATTTTACCATAGAACTTTTTTAAAGATTACTGATGTCCCATGAATTTTGATCTTTTTCAACACATAGTTTTTGGTTTGTCGTACAGTTAGTTAATTTCATTAAATGTATTTGAAATCCAATTATTTTAAAACATCTTGGTTTTAGTGGCGTGCTTTTGAGTAGTTAAAATAATTGAGCTTCGAGAAGTTCTCAAAATTCGAGCCTTATTTTGTTTCACTATGAGTATGACAATAGGATTATTGAATTACTTTAATATAGCTATTTTGGATGCCAAGTAAACGAGCTATTGCCGCCGAATTTTGGACGAAACTCACGAGACAAGGAAATTGTAAAACAAGCATTAATGCAAATAAGATAGAGAAAGTCTATTAAAAAGTATACGAGGTACTGCACACCTCGTTTAATAATGTTGATTTTGATTTTTGAGAAAAAAAACAAACCTGACATCTTAATAAATCCGATAAATTTGTATAAAATCAGTTTGAATCAGCCATACTTTACCGACCCCTATTCTTAGTCTGTATTTAGTCCAGACTGATGAAATCATGTAAAATAAGTACCCAACCACTCAACGCAAATCACAATTGAACTTTCCTTTTGATATAAATAAAAGCAAATGAGCCGAGAACCAAGTACAAATATAAAATCATTCAGGTGATTGAGCTTTTGAGCTTTTTCATCCGTGTTTAGATGGCTACTTACCCATTCTCGATGCCGAGCGAAAGGAAGTCGTCACCCTCGAGCGCACTGTGCCGGCCGGTCCAAAGGATCAGCCCGTTGGTGGAGTGCGTCTTGAAGCGCAGATTCAGATCGATCTCGTAGCTAATGACGCGCCGCATCGTTTCCGCGTCGCTGTAGTGAAAGTAGCTGTCCGTGCCGGTAAAGCACGCGCCCTGGTACTTCCGGAAGTATTTGTTTTTGTACTTCATGCTGCGCAGGATGTCGTCTTCGTCGTACCGGGTATCGTCCTGCGATTGTTGCTGGTCTTGTTCCTGTTGTTGGTGTTGTTCCTGTTGTTGCTGGACCTGCTGCTCCCCTCGCTGGTCCCGCGAGTCTTGCGTGTCCTCCAGCCGGTCGTTGCGCCTACGATGGTGTGCACGGGCACGCGCCACTTCCTGTTGCTGCGGCGGACGATGATGATGGTGATGGTGACTGGCCGCGTGATGGCTGCCGTCGTCATTGTCATCGTCATCTTCGTCGTTGCCGTCGCCGTCGGTGGTCGAATGTTCGTCCTCGTCGACGGCCGGCTGCTGGCCGTAGGAGGATTCGCCGTCCGACAGCACACCCCAGAATCCATTATCGTCCGCATCGTCCGCACTGGCGTCGTTATGATTTTTCATAATCCGGTTCATCTCCTCGATCAGCGTCTCATCGAACTCCGGCTCGTCGGCCGCATCGTTCGTCTCGCTGGTGCGCCTCGTTTGACCCCGGCGCCCGGCCCTTCCCGGTGCCGCCGACTCCCGCCAGCTCTGCTTGCCGCGACGCAGCAGATACTCCGGCCGGTACGGTATCCGGTCGCCATGCTGGTCGTAATCTTTCCCCAGCCCCACCGTACCCTCGGTGTCGGTGTACGCCTCGTCACCGTTTCCTTCGCCCTGTCCATCGGCAACCACAACCATTTCATGCTTCCGTTCACGGCCGAATCCAGGATCCATTACACCTTCTCCGCGATCCACCTTCATCTTGTTCGCTTCATCCGACCCAGTTCGGATTTCATCGGAATGCTCCTTTTTGCCAGCCGGCGCTTCCCGAGCATCCCCGTAGGCGTAGTCCGCGTAATCGTTCGATTCCGTCGAAAACGAGTCCTTTGATTTCTGCCCATCGATCCACGCGATTATCTTTTCATTAGCGACGGTGGTCGCCACTGTCGTCGTTGTCGTCGGTTGTCGTCGGTTTGTCGTGGAACTCGATTGTTTATCCGCCTCGTTAGCTACCGATGCTGCTGGTGGGGGCGTTCTTATGTCGTACGCCTCCCAGCGCTGGTCCCCGCTCGGTTGCCCGTAGTCGTAGACACCGCAGTCATCATCGTCACCATCATCGTCATCGTCCTCCTGGTAGTAGTAGTCGTCGTCGTCGTAGCCTTCGTCACTCTCCTGCGAACCGCCATCGGTTCCATCGGATGGACTGTTGTCGTGCGGGAGCGTTCTGTCCTCCGGAGGGCCAGGAGTCGTCGAAGGAACTCCTCCTCCCCTCGACGTGGGTGTCGGAGGCGAGGACGGTGCGGTTACTTGATTTCGCGCCAGCTGCTCCTCTTGCTGTTTTCGCTGGCGCAGCAGCCGCTGCTGCTTTTCGATCACCTCCGACGGCAGTTCCTCGGCCTGGTTGCACTGGCGGTTCTGCGGGTTGCACTGGCACTCGTACGTGTCCAGGTTCGGGACGCACTTGGCGAGTGGGCCGCACGGCCGGGCGACGCAGGCGTGCGGGCAATTTTCCACGTTCGACCCGCCGAGCGCCTCCGAGATGATCGCGATGGTACGATCGTTGATGTCGACCTACAAATCAAAAAGCGGACAAAACAATGTTACGGGGGAATGGTTTTGCATGATTCGCTCGTTAATTACCACCAGCGCTTTTGACATTCAACGTGGGATGTGTTCGGTTGAATTCAAATGGCAGAAAATCGATAACGCTCCGTTTGCAAACACATGCGGATTGTTAGCGAATTGTCATTGATGATTTGGACACAGGACTATTTGAGGGAATTTTATTGATTGTTAAGAATATCTAACGATTTCAATTAATAAAGTTCACACAAATTCAAAATTTGATAATCATATTGATTGCTTTATACTATTTAACTGTATAATAAATTGATTTGAATTTTTATGTCTTATTATTTGTAGGATAATTTACAGGCTTTTATCAAAAAATTATATCATTGACAAAAAACCCAATACAATATATGGAACTGGTAAAACTTTATTGTGATGAATACGAGTGAATTTTCTCAAATTTAATTGAGAATTTAGTATGCAAGCATTTTAATTCCATTTTAAAAGTTTAAGTTGATTAGTTTCTGGGTTTGCAGTTTATTTTCCTGTTCTTCTGTTCTTCTGCCATTTTCTAAAAATATGTGGTTTTGGTACAAATCTAATGAAAGGGAAAATTCTAACATTCTATTATACACTTTATTTTGTTGCTGAAAAGGGGAATAAGAATTTTTTTGCCATTTCTGGATCACATGCGCAAAACAATCTTGTGCTTTATAACATCCACTCGAAAACGTCCAAACAAAGCGCCTTCAAAATGAGTTATGAGTCGTCAGAAGAATGCAATTCGTTTCAATTAGAAAAATTTAATTTATTTTACGACAAAACGGAACAAGGGAAGGAACTGTCCATTAACTTGTGCCCAATTGTGCACCCGCTCGAGGGGGTGAGTAAAACCCTGGAATACTTACCTTCTGAATGCAGCCGGCGAACGATCCTTTATCCCGCAGACTCATCGGCAGCGTGTGCACGTTGTGGACGCCACCAAGGTAAAGACTGTGCGGCAGCGAAAGATGCCAGAAGCCGTTCGGTGACACCGTCATCACCTCCGGCAGCTGATCGATCTGTGTGCGGTTTGTTTGGCGAAAAATTTAAACGACAAACAGCATTAATGTAATAAGTCTCCACGGTAAAGGGGCTTAGTTTTAAATCGGATTAATTAGAGCGCATTCGTCCACCATCGCTGCTTCCTGGACGGGAATGGCTGGAAGTTGTGCTTGCCGTCGGTGCACGTTAAACTGGGCGAGATGTAATTTAATAAAACATTTTTACTCTTCTCCATCACCAGCCGACGGTTCCGTAGAGCGCGTCGGACAGATTGCTTCGAGCGCAGGAATGGCCGTCGTAAAATGGAGGGGAAAAATCCAGCGCTCTGCACTGGACCGTCGCATGTCAACCAAGCACGGGTTGGACGGCTCCTGGGTGAAGGATGTCCGGAAGCGTTTCAGCTGTCACCGGTTGGACAGCAGAATTGTCCAACACCAACTGGCAGTCGTAACCGTTCCGGGCGGAAGCAGCTTCGGAAGGGTTGAGACTTGAGGAACCGGCGGTAGTCGAGGGGTAATTACAATATAAAAATTTAATTAAATCATTTCCCTCCTTCCGACCCGGTTGCGGAAAGAGATACGTCATTCCAGACTTCTGTTTCCATTAGGAACTGTCTTCCGTAGTGGATGGTTTAAAAATCTAGGACGAAAAGAGCACTTCTCTCGCACCGACGACCCGCACGGTGGATGAAGATATCAACGAAACGAATGGGCCTACCATTCGGAGCCGGAAGTCATTCATAAGCCCATTTACATAGGCTAAACGTACATGGCACTGGGCCAGTGGCCTTTTGTGTTTGCTTTGATTTTATATGATACCATTGCAGTGTACCTTGGCCGGACAGCATGGAAGTCGAAAGCAATCTAATGCTGCAGTCTTTGTGTCCAAACCACCGAGCTTACCTTCAACACTGCCAACCGTGACGTGCGGGATACTTTGATGGTGTGCCATTGTCCCATGGTAAGAGGGAATTCGCTCCTGCAAGAAAGAACAGAATAGACGATGAGCTTAAATCGTAGAAAAATTACTAAATTTCATCAACTTGAACTATATAACTTTTTCAAAGTCGTATAAATACCTGTTAGAAATATTTAATTTTACAATAGACTGATTATTAATTGCAACGAAACTAAAAGCATGTGAACAACTTCTGTTTTCGGAGAACACTTATTAAACTGATGATGCACATTTTGCTCAGAAAGACACAGCAATAGAATTTTCATAAATTTTTAAACTTTACAAAGACCTCGACGGACGTTGTGAAGGGCTTTTAACATTTAATCACTTTACGGTTCTGTGGTCTCTTTTGTTTTTAGCTAGTCCACAATAACCGGCATTAGCCTTAGCACGTATGTCACATTGCATCCGTCCAAATGTTGTCCTTGTTCTGTCAGGGAAGGTTCCAACGACAAGCCATCATGCTCGCTGTTCCGTTATGAAGGACTTCATTTTCCTCCGTATCCAGTTTTTGTTAAAGAATTGATAACAAACTGAGCATGATGTCCACACTGGACAAATTATTGTTTGCGGTAAAAAACAATTATATTTCTCTCTTGAAAAATATTAAAAAAAAAAAACATATATCATGAAACCTTGGCACCACGTAAAACAATCGAATAAGAACTTTAAAATATCAAAGTTTTAACAAGAGTTCGGCAGACGACTTTATAGTCCTTAAAAATAAATTTTCCTTTTTCTTCAATAAACTTTTAACATTAAACATCTGAGAATACGTATTTCCGCCAGAGCAGCTTTCGCTTAATTTTGTTGCAAACAACAAAATTTTATAGCTTTTCTTTCTTTCTAGTAGTGTGCATTCTTGAGATATTTTGTATTGAATTGGTTTCAAACAATTACATATTCTATTGAAAACATATCTTCACTCAAAATTACTTGGATACAAAAGCTGTGAGTTACAGTTTTCATTATTGAAAGCTTAAGTTGTGTTTTAATTCAACAAAACCGTTCATCCTCCGATTAAAATTAAAACCACCGTAACAGATGACTCTTAAGTCCGATAATTCTACCAAAATGCAATATAATTTCCAGCCACCGTTCCCAAACACCGTCGGTGATAACTTGCGGTGGACCAAATTCGTCGTTGAATAAAACACGATAAACTCAAATCCGTGGGCAATGAAACGAAAAATCGAATGAACACTCGTTCGACAAAACGGCCAGAAGCTTACCCTTGACAAAAGCTGTACACCGCCACCGAGTGGCTTCTCACCGGGGGGGGAATTACCGGATGACGGTGGCTAGTTTTCCCGCGGCCTGCTCGGTTTTGCCATCAAAATGCCCATCGCTGATCGGTCCGAGCCGGCATTGACGATCGGTTAGAACGATTAAACTGTTCGGGTGCAAGTTAAACCCACTCCCGCCTCGGACGCGTTTTCGCGCGGTGGAATTGAAATTTTAATTAAATTCCATCCACTGGTCGTTCGATCTGTCCGTTCGTTTTATTCAACACTGCCTCGCGTCCGACGGCTGCTAATGACTACGCGCGAAAGTAGATTAAATTCGCGCATTAACATCAATCAACGCCCCATCGGCAAGGGATTATCGGTTCGGCGGGGCGTTTGTTTTCGGTGCGAAAATGCTCTCGAGGGCGCATATTCATTGAAACGAATTTATTTAAGGAAAGTGTCCGATGAACCCATCTTCGCGAAACCTTGAGAATGAAGTTGTATCATGTTGATTGAGCCAAAAGAACCATTGGCAGGTTTGTGCTATATTCTTCACAGTATTTTCTTACGTGAGAATTAAATTGGAAGCACCAAGTTTGAAATAAAAATACTAAAGTCTCAAGAAATTTAACATCCACCAAAACTAGTTTCGCACTTAATCAATATTATAAGAGACCCTACAACTCTCAAATATTCAAAACGACCCTAGAACTCTCTTTGGATAACTTCACCTTCCGTCCGAGGACGCTCCGTCCCGGAGGGAATTTTCCATCAGCGTGGAAAATGAGCCCGACGAAATGCGCCACCCAGCGGTGATAATGTTGCGCAATTTGCAACTGCGGCCAACGGCACCCGCGATGAATGCAATTTGCATATTTAAATGCCCGCCGGACCAAAGATCGTCTCAAGATGCGCATTTTTATGCGAGCGCACTTTCGCATACGCTTCGTCATCGTTAATGTCCGCTTTCCATCCCCCCGTCTCCCCCAAGGGGGATGGCAGGGTCGTTCTGAGAGCGTTGGAAAATCGTGCCCATTAGATCGCAACTCCAGGGGTTTCGTTCGTCCCACGAAACCGAAGGTATAAAACCGAATGAAAAAGAAGACGCAACTCGATACCATTTACAGTAAGCCTTTTCCTTTGTGCTCCCATGCCCAACGCAAATTAGATAAAATTCTTCCCGCGAACGGCCACAACAGGGGAAAAAGTCGAACCCGAAAGAGGAAAGAAAAATGCCAACGATGGCAAAAATGATGGGCGTTGGTCATCGTCTCGGACTCGGGCTTTAGTTCATTACCACAAATTTTCAAATGGGTTTCCCTCCATCGTTGGCGTGTTCGTCCATGGGCATGGGCCGTCCAACTGTCCAATGCGCGTAAGGATGGCGTGAGCCAAGGACTCTTTCACCGGAACCGAGGGCCGAAGAACTCATTAAACTTAAATAAACATCGATATTATCATTCATTTAGTAAAGTTTTCAAATTATTTCCCACCTCCCCTCCCCGGCTCCGGCCAACCGGACCGCGCCGACGTTCGGCATGGACGCAGCCCAGGAAGTGGGCCATAAAAATGGATCAAGATGAAGCTGTTACGCCAAAAGACAGAAGGCGTCGGGCATCAATCGCATCGCAAACGGGGGGTGGGAAAGCGGGAAATTTAGCTCCCTTGTTCTGTTAAGTAAGAAATAATTCCTTCTTCGCCGACGGCATAATAAATAGCTCCCCGATCCCTTGCTGTTTGGCTTCTCGGTAGGCCGGGTTTCGCTGTGTCGGGCTGCTAATTTCAGTATTCTTCGAGCGTTCAGAGCAGACTGTTTGCAATTACAATCGAAGGATGATTTCAAGCGATTAATTAAATTAGCCCTTTTTTAACTGTAAACAACGAAACAACCGAACGGGGAAAAGTTAGCCGATGGCAAAAAAGCGGTTGGCGAAGTGACTTTTATCAAACGTCAAACGAATGATGGACGTTGTGCCACTTTTAAGATGAAAAACAAACATTCAATCTTAACTTTATTTTTTTTTCTGTGGTCTGTCCAAGCGCTCGGTGGTTCAATGACCTCCTGGAAAGCTTCTCCGAATGCAGGCCATGTACCGTTAAAAAAATCCCACCATGTGCATCAATACTAGCATCGAAAAGCCATCCATTAGAGGCAAGTGAGAACGAGTTCATCATGTCATTATAATTCGATCCCACACATCAATCATTCGTTTGGCCATCACCATCATCATCATCGTGATACGTTCTCGTTTCGTTCGACCCCGAATGCATTTTGGTTGGAAACAACCCCCGCCCCGCCCGTCAACGTAGGATGCCCCCTCCCCCTCAGTTTGATTGAAATTTAAAAGTCGTTTTCCCGCGCGCGCAAAGATCGGCCTTTGACACTCACCTGACGGTCGCTGGCCCGCTGCCCAGATCGTACGTAAACTCGGCGTAGCCCATGTTGAGGCAGAGCGAAATGTAATCACCGTACTCGTGGTGGCCACTGTACAGCAGCAGCCCATCCTCCAGCAGCGGCTTGATGATGATCTGCTCCGGCAAAACGGTGGTGTGGTCGTTAAGCGCACGGCACGTGGATCGTGGATCGATTTCAAATGCATTTTCCGGTTGGTTTGTTGTTTGGCAGCCAAATTGATTGCCGGCGCACGATGGAGGCGCCCGGTGCCGCACGGGGGTTTTCCCGGTTTTTCGGCGGTGGATTTGGCAAAATGGCAAATTTGAAACCGGTCGGAGGGCGTGTTTTCACGCGTAGCATTATATGGCAGCCGGCGTGCCAAACCCGCGGTGTGGTGATAATGATGCCGTTGTCGATGATTATGTTCCGTAGTAGTCGTCGGCGATGTTGATGAACAGCGATTGAATCGAATGTTGTGCGGGTAAAAATGAAGGGATTTTCGCGACGTGTTTATTTGCAGGGGCAATTCATTAGCGCATGGATACAGGACACCATCCGGAACACGGCACACGTTTGTTGTCCGCCGAGAAAGAGAACGCCAGCATTGGAAAAAGACACAACAAGAAACAAAACCATGGATTAGAAACCTGAAACTGTACGCCACGTCGATTTAGATGTAGAATTAGAGATAGTTAGATATAGACAGAGAGAGCTTTTCCACTGTTCGTAATGAACCTGATAGGTTAATCTAGCGCTTGTTCGTCGGAACCGGGCTAAATTAACAAACAATCAATGTCCAATAGATGTACCGTTTGAGTGTTGCCTGCACGCCAAAGCATCTCTTATCATTAGCGGCCGGGGCTGAAATCCGGTAGCTGCTGGTGGATGTAATTTATTCTACCATTGTATCACATCCCCCCTCCCCCCCCCCCCATACATGATTTATCCACTGCACCACCTCGTCCCAGGGGGTGGAAGCGGCGGTGTATTGATGCAAAGTGTAATTAGACCTCAAATTGGTAAACACCGTTGATTTATCGTAGCATAAATACCTATTTTCGTTCGCGCAATGGTTCTAACAACTACTAAACCGGTGCAGTGAATGGCCAGGCCAGGTCACACTGTGTGGTTGCTTTTAATTTAGTTATGCTAATGAGTCGGAAAATGTCCATCCTGGGGGTTAGTTTTCCCTCCTCCTAGGATGGCTTACGCCGGGAAAGTCTATTGGTTTGGATTAATAATATTTTTCAAGTACCTGCTCTGTGCAAACTACAACATAATTTTATTTTACGGGCTTATTTATGGATCTATTAGAGCCGAATGGAAAAACAGGATGAATTGGCTAACAGTTTTTAGATTTAAATCCACTCTCAATACCTCTTTTACATATATTGATTTGGCAATTTATTCTAAACACTCCCCTTGCTTCTATTTATATTTATCTAAAAAAGGAAATTTTATTGCATGAAAATCACCCATAAACATACCTTTAGCTCAAACCAAATGATGCAGCTATCACCGAGCGGTGCATAGCGTAAATATGACGATCCGTTGAATGAAGGCACCTGTGGGAAAATTTCAAAGAAAAATTATGTATCGGCGGGTGGAAAAATTCGTAAGGCATTATGTGTGAAAAATGTTCCTAAAACAAGGAAAACAAGGCATCGGCAAACGATGTTCCGAATTGGTTCGGTTATGATAGTGGGAGCGAATGGGATTCATCCCCGATCCAAGCACCATCACGACGCCACAAAGCTATCGTTTTCCACTTTTCTCTCTGCACCCGTTTAGTTCATTCTTTCATTCACCTGTAGGAAGGATCTGGAAAAGGAACACCAGTGCAGGGAGTTTGGGGCAGATTTTTCAACCACCCTTTTGCACTTCAGTTCGATGCCTGGAGGAAAGTAGTTGTTCACCTGTTCGCCAGGCTCCACATGCCACTCTTCCAGTTGCACTCTTGCGCTCTATTAATCACGTACCTGTAAATCCAGTCGCATCTCGCATAAATCACCGCCAAATCCGAGCGGACAGAGACAGATGGCGCCGTCATCCGACGGTAGACATTTTCCTCCATGCTGGCAGGGATAGCGACTGCACCGATCGGTGATACATTCCTCTGCAGACGGTTCGGTTCGCGGCACACGTTTAAGGATGAGGGAAGGAGAAGGCGGGCACCACCACGGCCACCACAGGAACGCGTCACGGTAGCATTATCATCGTGATGGTTCCATATTTTCCATTTCCCATCCGCGCGTCGATGTTGATTTGTTTCGTTTGCGGATCGTGAGTGAGACACGAGTTGTTGTTTGTCGTTCGGTAGGATTTTTTCCCAGTTCGGGATTTTTGTTTTTCCATCCACCACCGCATTTGCATCCATCAATTTGCGTTTCATTTTTCCATTATTTATTATTTAATCCCGCGTTCGTTGCAGAATCGGAGTGGAAGGCGTAAACGACAAGAAAGAAAACGAGAACGAAACATGAAAGAACTGTTCGGAAAACGAACCGAATTCGTAATTCTAGCCGCCAGGGAATTCGTTTCCATTGGGAGAAAGGCAACAGGAACACACACACACATACACATTTTTCACAACTGAAGTTTCAAACATTTGGACGCGGACTTGAAAATGAACGAAATCAAGCGAGCGGGAAGGAAGAATTCTTCGAAAGTAAAAATTAATTATCATTTAATTAAATTGTAACGCAGTGCGATCATCCCCGGTGCGAAAAGCAAAAGGAGGCAACAAACTTTATACAAAACAGAGAGAAAACAAAAAATAAAACACAAAACAACCCGTGGAAACGTGGAAAAGCCCACGGCTGCAAAATGCCCCCATTTTCTCCGGCCAAAACAGTTTCCGCTTAATTCAGTTATCTCTTGGGCGCGCCATTCCGGCCGGCGGCTTGCTAATGGAATGAACTTTAAAATGAAAAACTGCAGTAAACTTTGGAGCACGATCGCCCCGGCTGCGTTTTGCTTCCAGCGGGAACGATGTTTCCGGTGCATCCGGCACAAGAAAGGTGTTGAGCGGCGGTCGGACCGGTATATTTCGAAGTGTAAAGTTGGAGTCCAGTGGGCCCAAAAGGGGAGGGGGATGATGACAACGACGGCGCGAATGGTTGACTTTCTCGTGAACAAGGTACGTCCACGGGGAACCGTCTTTAGTCTTAAGTCTGCGTAGCGTTGCAGACTGACGAGCTTATGGAAAAGTTAACTTGCAATGTCAAATGAAGTTCTCCTTTCGGAAAGATGCCAAACAAAGGGAGATTTAAATTTAAAATAGAATCAGCAGTTTAGTTTAAAATATTTCATGAAATATTATCTGATAACTGTCGTTCTATGAAAGACAGTACTAGAACTTAAACTTTTCGAAGGAGTTCCTTTTTTTACTAACCAAATAAAAAATAACAAATGCTTGGCAGTAAAAACCCTTCGCTGCTAGAACGGCCATGAATATCGTTCAACAGACCAAAGGAAAACTAGAGCAGCTAAATTATTTGCAACACTGATCCGGGCGTGCGAACCCTTTAAACACGACACATAAAAACGGTCTATTAAATTATCCAAAACGGTGCCGTAAGTCGCTGCTGCCAGTGTCAACAAACCGTTCAGGACGAAAGTGGATGAAAAGTTTCAAATGAGACAGCTTTTTTGGTCGATGCTCTATTTTTGGCTTTCCCCTCCCTTGGTCGTGGCATCGTGCTTTCCAAAAACAAGCGCGCCATCGAAAAACGATGGCCAGGGAAAAACGCGAGATATCTAATCCCGAAAAACTGAACAAAACAAGCTCAACAAAAGATAAAAAACAACGAATGCTTAAAAGTGAAAAGGGTGAGGACCTTATGCCACCGACACTTTCAATCCCTTGAAAGTCCTTCAACTCCGCACCCGATCGATGATGGTGAAGTTGGAGTTGATTTTTTCGTTCTCTTCTTTTTCACCTCTGACGTGCTTTCGACTTTCGTAGCACCGTCAAACTTGTGAAACTAATTTAGTAAAAGTTTTCGTTCTCGCTGCATGCCATTTGGTTTGGTGAAGAAGTGTAAAAAAGATGAACCCTTGGCGTCAGCGATACGCCGCTGAATGGAAGGAAATGTTTTTCCTCTCATCCTTCTGCCTAAGATGGGAAGATTTGTCAGCGAATTGTTGGTTCGCAGTTTTTGTTTAGCACGGACCTACGATCGTTTTTCTTTGCCCTTATTCGAATGTTTACCTTCAAGCTGTTTGAAACTAGAAACGTTAAACTACATGTTTCCTTGCAGCTATGCTGGGTTTTCTATACCATTGCATTAGTGATGGTCGGAGTCATCCATAACTGACCCGGAGCGGTTCGGGTCGTATTCCCAATTCTTACGGGTTAAGGTGCAGCAGAGAATATGCGAGTTCGAGTCGTTGGTTTGGTATTACACTCACGGTACTGGCTCGATTCCGAGCCGTTCGGTGAGAAGAGTCATATGACTCATCACTATTTTGCATAATATCTTTACAACATAACACAATTTACAAATGGGTTAAGTAATGTTGACAGCGATCCTCTGACATTTCCTGCAGGTGAGAGCTGTAGAGCAAATTCCGAGACAATCGACTTCACTGATGTTGAGGTATTGCAATTGGGGAAATGAAGTTATGAATTATGAACAGCAGGGTTTTACTTGAGATTTTTATAGACCTGGGGTTCTATTCAAACTAGTAAATCGAGTCACATGACAATATTTGCTTACTATGTGATATTTGTAAGTTAAAGGGGTGACGCTGAAAATGACGACAATGCGATCAACTATCGGTCAATTAAGGTAAGTAGGGTGTGCCATGCAAAGTTGGAACTTCATCATAGACCGTTTAATACATGATGTGTGCAAGTTCTCGTTAAACATCGTCCAATGTCAACTTGTATTGAATTTGATGATTCGACACGCTCTAATTGTTCGATTAATGGAGGGCTGGTTGCCAATTCTTCACCACAAACGTATTGAGTAAAATGTAAAAGCAAGAGTATCGGTTTCTTACTTTACTGTCCTTATAAACTTTTCCTCGTTCATTCGTACGTGAGAATGCAATGGCGGCTCAATGGGTAAGTTATGGTGTTTTTCACAGGTCAATGAAAATTGGATAGAACATAAAAGAAAATACGGGCGAAAACAAACCCATCACGATTTCACGCTTGAAGGAAAACACTCGGAAAGAAAAATACCAAAATGCGTACGTTTGGAGAAAACAAAATCCGCTCGTAGGTTCCAAAGCCTGCCGGGACCGGTATGGAAACGATTTCGTCCGTTTCTCCTACTATCCACATCCTTCTACTTACGTATATCGAACCCGTGCGTAACGTCGCCCAGTGGCGCCGGCTGGAAGTTGTAATCGTGGTCATTAGCGACAAACTTTCGGATACACCCGGTGAAGCCGGTGCTGACGGGAAGCTTTCGGTCCAGGCCGGTGATGTTGCCGTAGCCACCGAGGAAGACCGGCTCGCGGAAGGTGATGCGCGAAAACAGCCCCTGAACGAAGAGGAAGAAGAAGAAGAAGAAAGTTATGGTAAGTAAAGAAGGAATATTTCATACCCAAAACAAAATGAAAACCCTCCCCGCTAAAGTTGCGTATGAATTTTATGGGATAATAATTGACCAAATTATGATGAAACATTATCTTGAAGCCGTGAAAACATTCATCGCTCATGATTTCTGTCGCACCAGTTTTCTTTATCGTCAGAATGATAAGAAAAGGCGGGTGAGAAAAGTCGATAATTTTGAAAAGTATGATGTCTTTTTGATGACCTGGCATGAAGAAGAGATTTTGAAGTAGATCGCAACCGTGAGACGAATTATATATTCCCTAAGGAATTATTCCCCCTAACATTTGATTGCGAGAGAAATATGCTCGTTGACCTTTTACCAAATTATTTTTTTTTAGTGGCCTTCATCTAGAGGTTAACTTAACAATTGGTATTATTCATAAGACGCAGTTATTGAAGTAAATTTATTTACTACGCATAATTTCGATTGTATTTTTGAATGAGATTTAACTAAACGTTGGGAAACCAATTCCTATTCAGTTAGGAATACTATAAGAAATCGAAGAGATACAGTATACCATAAGAAATCGGCAGCATATAAAATTGAATAATTGAAATGAATAATTATTACTCGATCTTAACGATAATATCACCGTTCTTATGAAAGCATTGCTTCGTCAAGGCACTGCAAAACAATAATGCTCCTTCGAGGCCACCGGGACAATAAATGATCGCCCGTGGTATATGAATATAATCCTTTATAGCCATCTTACGGCCCGCTTAATCAATCTCCCATTATTGAAAATATGCCCGGATCGTATCTTACCGTAATCTGCACAATCACTTATAAGTGAACTCGAGCAGCGGCACACACGGTGCACGAACGCATGGCCCACATTGTCCGTGCCGAATCCGAACTAATATGTTTCACGACCACCGGCTTAAGTGCTTCGTTAATCAGAAGGATTTTGCTGGTACGGAAGGTGGTCGGCACTGAAAATCACATCGTTCCTGGTTCTCCGGTAGAAGTCTGCCCGAACACCGAACTGGCCCACTGGGCTGATATATTAAGTCATTAGCAGCAAATTGAATCCCGGCCGGCAGTTGTCGGTACGAAGGGTTTCGACTGCATGGTGATACATGATCCGTGAACAGCGTCCGCCGAAGCCGAAATTAGATGGCACGCAGCCGGCGGAGAGTTCTCGAGTTTCAAACCTCGCCCCGCACCGAAATCGTGCCGGATGCTCGGAGGAGGAAAATTTTCACTTCATTTAACATCAATTTTCCCACCGATTTTCCGCCCGTGGTGACTTCTTAGTCATCAGATCGTTGTCGTGCAAGGAAAGGGAGAACCTTGGCTGCCGGATGGTGGTCCATTCCGAGCAGGAAAAACCATGCCAGAGTTCACCAAGCTGTTGATCCGTTGATCATAACTCTGGTGGGAAAGGTAGCATTATGGTTTTCGAGAAATATTTTATACCGAGCAGTTCCAAATACCGGCAAAAATCTGACAAACCAGTTCATTACTTCCAGGGCAGGTATTTTATCATTAATTAAAATCTATAATCTCCCCTACACGCCTCGATACGAATTTGACGTCAATCATTTTTTCGGTATTTGAGGTGACATGCATTACAAAATCATTCCGAACAGCACAAAAGCCTTACCGATGTAAAGTGTTCACTCTAATACTTTACCTAGGAATAATAGAAGCTTAAGATTAAATGTCGATGCTACAGCCTGTCTTTCATTCCGAGTCGATTTACGGAAAAGTTCTGGGATTAAATCATCTGGTCAAGATTTAAGGTCCGGATAAGGCTTAACTTTATGCTACCCAGCGGGGAAATGGTTCGTAAAGGGAGACACATCCCGTACAAGGCAAGGACATATTTTACCAATTTTCATGGAAAGTGAACACATGCATTGACCACTCAATATCACCCAGCACAATGTATTGGTGCAAAGGCTCATCTGCGCTTTGGGATCATTCCTCCGTTCCTCGTCGGTCGTCCCTTCTATCGTCATCCAATCACCACGCCGTAATCGGCTTCCGGTACTCAATCGATGACAAATGGTTCAATCCGGAGAATTACTTAGCCCGTTCGCACGGAGCAATCCGCTTCATTGCCGAATGCCGGCGGAGGCCTTTGGGTGCTGGCATGTGCCGGCACCACAAAGCACTTCAAGAGCGTCGGGCAATCGAGTGGCTAAAGTCATCGGCCGCTCGGTCGCATTATCACCCCACCAGCGGAAAAGGGATGTTGGACGGTGTAGGATGGGAATTGTTTGTGTCTTCCGGTGCCCAGCTGTAATCTAGAGGGTAAACATAATTAAAATCCCATTGTTTCCGGCCGCATCCGTACCGGAGCGGCATTAAGCTCTCGGGTGAGGCGTTGATAGGGGATTATGCAACTGGTTTCACCGTCCAGCATAGGGCGCACTTCCGGCGCACGAGCTTTTAACCGATACCGAACCTGCCGGGGCTGGTGCTGTAAAGACGTTAATTTCGCCCACAACAAGCCCATTGTTTGTGTTATACGTGTTCACTGTTAACTGGACGACGCGGACGACGGGCATGGGTTTGGGCGGGTGTCATCGCAAAAATGTCCCATTCTGGATGGTTCGAACCAAATAGGGTAGGCGGTGGCTGATGGGATGGTAAATATTATCTTAGTAAGATGTTGTTCTCACCGTCTTTGTTACACAGACAATGTTATTCCTGCACCGTAATTGTCCATTAGTAGGGAAAATAATTAAATACAGCATGCGTGCATCCATAACAATAAACATTTTCCTTTCTGTTCCGTACAATAATATTTTAGTTTAAATGTAATTAACATTTAAAAATGTTCAGAGTACTTATGTTCATGTGAAATATAATCGTTATTACATTCTGTCAAATAAGTACCCGGAAAATCTCACCTTAAATTTTCCCTTCAAGAATTTTTCAAAAAGCAAAAATTGCTCAGATTGGCACAACTGTCAGCTATTATTCTGTGAATTTTTATTCCTTTGTGTCATTTAGTTGGGTTACGGTGACATTAGGAACAAGTGACCCTTTTGTGTGCGTTGCGATTTTAACTATGGAAAAAAAATATCGAACAACAACTTTGTGTGAAAATTTGTGTTTCAAACAAAATTTCTTGTGTTCAAACGCTGGAAATGTTGAAAAAAACATTTGGTGATTCAACCATGTCCATAACTCATGTTTATGAATGGTATAATTTGATTAAAGAGGGGCGAGAAGAAGTGAACGATTTGCCACCTACAGGACGGCCTTCGACCTCTTTAACTGAAGAAAATGTCTACAAATTACAGGAAATGGTGATCAAAAATCAACCTTGAGTACCAAAACGTCAATAAAGAATACTATTTTCGCGTTATGATACGTTTGAGAGAGAATGTTCGTCGGAAGTGACCAGATTTGTGACAGAACAACAGTTAGGTTTTGCACCACGATAATGCCCCAGCACACAGAGCGATCATTGTGAACGAGTTTTTGTACTAAAATTCATCAAATATCTTTGAATAACCACTGTACTCTCCAGATATGGCCCCGCGTGGTTTTTTTCTGCTTCCAAAACACAAATTAACACTTTTTGGAACCCGTTTTGAGAGCGTTGAAGACATCAAAACTAATTCGCAACAAGAGCTAAAGGCCATCCCGCAATATAGCTTTTAAAAGTGTTTCGATGATTGGATTGTTCTTTGGAAGCAGTATATTGCCTCTAAAGGGGCCTAGTTTGAAGGGGATATAACAAATCCAGATGATGGATAAGTTAATGGATTTTAGTAGCTGAAAGAATGAATCATTTCAAGAAACGTTTAAGTTGAAGTGCGCCTTAAACGTGTTCTCAAAGTTATATATCACGCGTTAACAATTCTATAAATATCCCCCGCTAGGGAAGCATAATAGGGCACCATTATTTATTTCGAAACATGGCACTGGAAGCTATATCCGTTTTTCCACCTCGGCCTCCCAAACACACACACAAATAGTTCCCTATTCCCCCTCGGGGCCAGTCCGATGCCAATAGCCGTCTTGAAGAAAGTTAGCCTCCCCCGAAGGCGGAATGCAGCGGTGTTGCAAAAATAATCAATTTGTATTCTTCCGCTCCCGTGGCGGCACAATGCTGCAATTTCCTTGCCGCAGCAGCAAAAAGCAAGCAAGAAGCCGCTCAAGGAGTGCCCGGAAGCCGGAAGGAAACCCTGGTGCCTTCGGTGGGCGTTCCGGAGTTGCCGTGTACACAGTTCTTTTGTTGTGGAACACAAACAATCCTGATGAAATTTGTGGTCTTTGTGATGCAACACTGCGCTCCGGCTAGCGATACCACTTTTCCCGCAGTGCCGTTTGCAGCGATCCGAGCGCAAGGAGAAAACGATCTGAGCGCACCGTGGTCGATACAAACCGCCCCCCGAGTGGCCCCCGCGTATGTCCGAAAGCGATACCGAAGAAAACTTCTCCCGAACACCCGTCTTACCTTCGAGCGGCCCTGCACCCGGTTGCCCTGGTTCAGCACGAGCCACGCGTCCCAGCGGTGCCGATAGATGGTTATCGTGTTCCACTGGTTCAGGACGATCGTTTCCTCCGACTTGACGCGTCCCATGCCGGAGCCGCAGTCGAACCTGTGCGGGGGATTGAAAGAAAAGATTAAGATGTAATATATTGTGGTACACTGCAAAACGGTTCCGAAACTCAAAATGTTTATATTTTATTTGTAACATAACAGAAATGTGAAAAAACGATTGCTCGCAAAAGTGAACTTATAATTTGCCGAACGTTTATTTGCTACAGAGAAGTTGTGTTTGTTTTAGACTTTTCCCAAACCCCGTCCTCCCCGAGCTCACTTTCTTCAAGCTGGCCGAAATTCTACGCCGAATCGAAAACTTTGGAGCAATTTCAAAATGCATTTCCCCTTCGTACCGGCAGCATCAAGACCCTACCAACGCTCCCGCTCCAGCGCAATCAGCTTACCGGAGTTGACGGGCGAAGGATTAAAAGAGCAAAGTTTCGCGGCAGTTGAATGGCATCGGGTTTCACCGGGCCCGTTCTGGTCGTTTTGGGAAAACTTTGTCTTCGGCGAGTGTCCGCCATTCAGTTCGGTTTATGTCTTTTGTTAAGGGAAATACTTTATAAATCATACCGGGGCGTCCCGTGGAAGCGCTCAAATGAAGCTGTAGAAAAGCTGGAACCCATAATTCCAAACAAGCCAGAGCGTCGTTCGTTGGCAATGGCAAAAACGATCCTCCAATGAATGGCCCGTTCTAAGCCATCGTTCTTTATTGCCATCGAATACCGTCGGAACGTCGACGGGAGGAAGAGCTTCCATCACAAGGCACAATAAGTACTCAAGACGGGCACTCCTTCCTTGCCGGGAGGACGTCCTACTGCCTTTTCAACTTTCGCCTTCGAGAGGAAATAAATAAAACGTGCCTGTAATTTTTCCCCGCCAGCTTCATCTATCATCAATTAAAACTAATTCGTTCCACTTTCACGCTCAAGCAATCGCCATCGATCCATTTATCGGCTCGTTGTTCCTTCCGCCTATCTTGTCGGTCGATGTGGATGAGGTTATTAGAAAAAGACAAATTAACATCAATAGATTCTCAATAGGAGCCATGGATGGCTTTTTAGTGGTCGAGGTTTCTACTTATGGTGAAGGAGTTGTTTTGCGAAAATTGATAAGGAGTTTCTTTTTCTCTTCGAAAATGCCTTTGAATTGTTTAATGATTTAATGTGACTTTAGTAAACTTCTTAGTAAATAGAAAATGTTTCTTGGTCATTTCCTATGTCTATAAAATTTCACCAAGGAGTTTCTTTTTCCACATCAAACACTTAAGCCTTCAAACACCTTGACAAACTATCGGTGCAGCATAGGTTTCGATAGTTGCTTAACAAGACAAGAACGACCGGGAGCAAGTGTCTGCCGCCCGGAAGCATGAAAAATGGCTGGCAAATATTTTTCATTTACCACAGCGTGCCCAACCAACGTCTCTGGCATCGGGTAGTATCAGGCGCACCCCGTGCACTTTTCAAGCACCACTTCCGCCTTCCTGTCAAGAAGTACTTACACACACATACTTCCGGGGCGCAACAAACGGACAGCAACGTTGGTGCCTCGGTCGGTGGAATTGGTGAGCACACACAGACACGAGCGAAAGCGTACGGCGAAAAGGGACGCCCAGCGTGCTCACCATGATGATCCGTTCGCCTGCAGTTTTGGAGCCGCCGGCCGGAAACCCTAACCGAGGCCCGGCTGTCGAAGTGGTTCAACACATACATTTATCTTGCATAATTGAACATTCCTCGGAAATTAATGTACACATAAATATCAGTTGCCAGCTGATTTATGGGCGCAAGTTTTTGTCTCCGACACCGGGAGCCGACCGGGCGCCAACAGGCGCATCCCAATTCCGATTCGTTATCCCGTGGTACTTTACCGATACAAAGGCCGATGCATGGAGAGGTGACCGAGCAAGGGGAAAATGTTTATTGACTAATGATGATGCACTAAAGTCTAGAGTGGTTTTGTGTCAAGATAAACAGTATGTGAAGAAAAATGTGTTCTAAAATAAAATTTGTGCCCAAAATGTAACTTATTATATCCTACTTTTTTTAGCTTCCTATATAAAAATATGTCCAGCTATATTTTCCTTTAAAGCTAAAATATGTTGAACCGATTTGTACAAACTTCAACAGCGTCTGATTCAATAGCTTCTTTAAAAATAAATTCGAAAACCCCACCGAGGGTTGGAAAGGTAAATAAAACAGTCGAAAATGTCATCAAATCAATTCAATCAACCCAACAAAATGAGCTCGATGTCTTGCTACGGTCCGGTGTTTGTTCACGGCGCTGCGTCTACCTTCCAATCAAAATACATTTTATTTCGTTTCGTTCGGTAGCGGAAAAGGTTCTGCCCTGACGGGATGTATGATTTTTCGATGAAACGATACGACGAAACGTACGTAACTCCATGGCACGGTCAGAAAAAAACGGGAAAAGAAACCGTCCGTTAACCCGGCAATTCGCGAAAAGCGGATTGGAGAAAGAACAAACCATAGCGCTGGGGAGAAAAAAGCATCACCCAACCCAAGCCCAAGCTGAACGTGAGCTAAGTCAATATCCTTTCGCCCTGTCCGCTTGGCGCGTTCCGGTCGAACGGAGGCAACCATTTACAGGACGCCGGCAGTAACTCGATTAAGTTGTTGACAAACATTCGCCGAATTGCTGTGCGGCACATTTCAGCACCGGGAAATGTCCGCGTCCAATAGCTGCTACTATCGATTCAACTCCTGGAGCACTACCAACCGAGTCACTATCTACGAATGCTTGATGACGCTCTGCTAAACGGTTCCCCTTTAAAGGAGCAAACAGGGTGGGCGGGTCTGTGAGTGTGTGTGTTTGTGTTTGTAAATTAAGCGCACCCAACACAAACAAACAACGCCACTGGAATGGATCCATTTTAAAGTGTTGAACAAAGTTGGGCCACAAACGGTCGGATGGTATTTAGCGGAATAAGTTGAATGGGGAAAATGGTGAAAATTGGTTCCTCGTTTGCTCAGATTTTTGTTGAGTTTTTGCGTTTTTCTCTGGAAATCATCCGTCGGTAATACTAAAAGGGATTCATTAGCAAAAGAGGTAAATTAAATACGGATTTTTGGAAACATGAAACTTTATGCACTAAACTATTACAATAAAGTTTCTACTATTTACGTCAGAAAAAAAAAATTTCCCATAGAAAACGGTATCAAAAAACACCCGGAAAAACCTTATCTGCATTCAAGCTCCAGTAAATATTGACAAAAAAACAAGCGAAATGTTGTACAAACAAATGAAAATCAAAACGTCAGCTAAATGAAACGTCATACTCGGCAAAATTTCGAAAAGTAAATTGGAAAAAACACACACACCAACAACAAATACAACAATAACGAGCGTGACAACCACTTACCAGAACTCGACGAAGCCTTGATGGAGCAGCAGGGCCATAAAATCTCCCGTCAGATCGTCCCGTTCGCCCGTTAGCAGCAGAATCCCATCGAACGACTCGGGCCGAAACTCGACGTGCAGCTGTGTGGGGTGAGGGAAAAAGGTGGATAATGGTAAAGTAAAATGGTTACGATGCCGGCAAAGTGTCTGCCATCCAGGTGAGCGAGAAAATGAACCCATTTCAACGTGCCCAATGCGTTGGAAAAACCCGGGGAAAAGGCAAACCAGATACGCATCGCGCCTCCGTTGCTAAAATGGCGGAGAGCGAAAAACGAAAGCGCTTGCCGAAGCGTCCGGACGCAAGCTAATCGTTCGTAATCCGGCGAATATTATTCCACCAACTGTGCGATCGGTGCAGTTTTTTTCGTGGAAAATATGAACAAACCAGTGCGATACTGTTATGGTATTCAACACCTCGTTTTTTTCCCCAGAAAGCCTTGATTGTTAAAAATTTCACTTGTTTTCAGTGGAAATGATCAAAAGAAACGGAACGTAAACAGTAATTTTGTTTTCGGAGTGTATTTATTTTATGATCGATGAGTGTTTGTTTGATGTTGGTTTCCGGTAAAACAGAAACAGACCAATGCTTCAAAATTATTCCACATCAATCATATCTCCTGTTAAGCGACAGTCTAGCCGGGGTGAACATAACACATCGCTAGGCAGGATTATTTTATGAAACTAAATTTCACAAAACTTTTTATTTGTTTTCGAATAGCTTAGGGCACGCTGTGCACTCGAATCAACATTCGCAACAAATGCATCCCCCCACAAGCAGGCGATTTAATCGTTCGGATGAACGCTGAAGCATAGCTACGGCTCAGCAAAAATGTATTTGCCATCGGTGTTAAACCAACAGCCACTAAACAAAAGGGAAAAGAGAAAGGCCACCTAGGGTGGGTAGAAAAATCGAAAACCCTAGACAAACACGAACGCAAAATAAACAACAAAAAAAGAACCCCAAACGAACAAACAGCTACAAAACTCAGCAAACACCGTAGAACCATTTTCAAACATTGCATCGCTGTAGCTCTGGCGTGTTTTGAGGTCAAAATGCGAGTGAAAAATGTGATAGGAGGAAGCACAAAACCAACAAGGACTCCAGCGCGCGCACATACCGGTACAAGGTGTTACCGCACAGCAGGATCAGGTATTATTGGAACAAAAATGTGGCCTTTTTTCCTCCCTTCCCGTCCCACGCGTCCCATTATTCTTTTCCCCGCGAAAGCATAACAATAACGGCGAAGCGATTTTCTCGCGAAGGAAAATTACCTTCATCGCTCCACAATACAGCATCCACATGGCTGTGGGTGTTTTGAAGGTTGGAAGCGTTGTTGCAACCATCCTCTGGCCCCTTCGGCCATATCTGAAATGGAAAAAAATGGGTGTGCAACAACGTGCATCCGAGAGAATCCTGTGCCGTTCGAAACCCATCCATTCCCGGGCATGTTCGACAGAAATAGAACCGCGACCAGATCATCCATTGCATGGCAGGGGAGGAAAAATAGTGGAGGCCTTGGGGCATCATTGGAACGAGGGAAAAGCATCCTCGTTTGCCAAAAGAGTTAGCCGATTTTTTTGTGTTTCCCACCTTCGGTTCGGGAAGTTCTGTCCATTTTTGGTATCAAAGAGCGCGAGGTCAGTTTGTTCGGCGCTCGTTTATATTTCTGTGGCTTCGACATCCGGTTTGTCGCGTCGGTTTTTTCGACGGACCTTGGCCGTTTTTCGCATCATTGCGTGGTTGTTCGGTGTTGTGTATCTGCATGTGTTATAGCTAGCTAAGCTCAGGCCAACATTGTGCGGATCGGATGATAGGGGGTCGATGGGGACATGATAATGATAACAGAACTGGATCGTTGCAGTCAGGCACAAAGGTCCAATTCGATGCCCGAATAAAGACAATTGGTGACTCTTTAGGATATTAACCTAAATTGAGTTAAGGAAGTTTCTTAAAACACCTGATTTTGGTCAGATCAATATGTTTCATGATTAACTCTAATTTTAAAATAATAAAACATAAATTGAAGTACTCTTTTTGAATTTTCTTTTTGTTCAATTTTAATAATAATTCAAAATTTCTATTTTATATTTGACCAAAGGTAACATAATTCATACTCAGTGTCCAAGTTTGTTAGGATCCCATTGGCACAGCGGTTCGCGAAACCGTGACCACGGTGTCGGAACAGAATTGACATTGATAGTGATGTTTTTGGTGTTTGTTTCTTTTTAATTTTGCGCGCATTCGAGCTGCACGAAAAAAAAGAACATAAAACCATCCTCCAACGGTTCTGCCGCACGTTCACAAAAGCTCAATAAACTGATCCTGGAAAACGGCGAGAGCCTGGAAAGCGTCCATGGAGGTTGAAAATTTGTTAAATCGCACACACCCAGCCAACCACACATTGGCCAACATTGAAAGGCATTGATGAGTGCCGGGGTTGTGGTTTGACGGGCCGACTGACATGCCAGAGAATGGCGGAAGTAATCACCGTTTTAAAATTGAACGAGAAACTGCATCGCTTGCGGCATTCGCAGCCATAAACGCGCTATCCATCGTTCACCAGTTGAACGATGTAACGTGCCTGAAGGAGGCGATCGTTTCCACCCAACTAATGAAGCACATTATTAACTTTTAGCCTGGAAACACGTTAAACTATCAGGACGCTTCAATGGTATGACTCTTCGCGCAATGGTACTCGTCGAAAATTGGCTCACCGGTGCAATACCCGTTTAAAATACGGGTTTTAAGGTTTCCTGGAATATTTATTCATACCTGGACGTGTTTGTATGCTCCTCTCAGGGCTGGAAATGCGATCCACGAATGTTGACTGAAGCGAGGCGTGTTGACTTTAGTGTCTGAAAAGAGAAAGAAAAGTGTCCTTAGTTAATGGTCTTAACGAAATAGCTATTCGCTTTAATTCTACAGTCAATCAGTTTCTGTACAACTGTGAACCCTACAATGTCGCTGTTTGTTTTTTGCTCACAAGGGATCACAAAACATTATCACACCCAGCATAAACGAAACGAAATGGCTCACCGGAACGTTTTCTCCGAATGTTCGTTCGTCTGTGAACCGTTTTCCTTCAATCAATCTAATTACCATCCGAGCGAAAACCAATGATGCTGGATGAATTGTTTCTCCGGCGGTAACAATCACCCGCAATCTGTCGACGCAAACCACCAGCATTACGCAGCACAATGCTATCGACAGAACCCACCCAATCACCTACAAAAGCACAAAAGCACACAAAGAAAAACGCACTTGTTTTGCCATGAAACGGCACCGAACCATCTTCCACCGAAAACCCGCAGATATGTTGAGTCACCGAAACTAAAGCCTTCTTATTGGATTTTCCGGTTACGCTACGACTTGAAAGGAAAAGCTCGAAGGCGAAGCGATCGTCGCAGCTGTCAGCGAAAATGTTTTCCACCACTGGGTGGGGTTGGGCGCAAAGGCAAAAGTTTACCGGGGAAAAGCGGTCCAGATTAAAGGAGGTTCTCCATCTCTCTCAGCAGGGACGGAAATAGTTTCCCAAGACTCTGTGCGCCCCGTATCCGACTGTCGGCGCTTTTCGCGAAAAGCGTCGCTTCCGGTTTCGAAATGCCATCCCAAGCGAATCCCATTCTGTCTTTTCTGCTACGGTGGCCCACACACACATACACATCATACGTGTGTCAGCACGCTTGCCATGTGGTGGGAAGAAAATTGTGACCCCCCCCCCCACCCCCTTTTTCCAATGCTTTCCTACGATGGGTTGAAAAGTTTCCGAATTTATGCCACTGTGGGTGAGGGATTTCAATTTTCCAATCCCAGCTCTCCGGCGCGCTCCGATACGTTTTGGTTAAGTTTTTCGTAGTACCAAGAAAATGCCCTTGCCTGCCCGCTCCCCCACCACCGCCGGAGGGCAGAAGCCGGAACGGTGCGCTCGAAATAATAATGAACAAAAGGGCAACACACATGGAAGGAAAATCACCACACCAAATCACGGAGCGCCGGGAGCGGAAAAACTGGGATTTAAAATAATCGTACAGACGCGGCAAAGCGCACCTCGCACATTAACACCCTTTGCTGGCGCCCTTCGGGTTCGGATGCTGGGGTCCGATGTGCGTGTTTGTGTTGCCAAATCGGAACCGAGAGGGGTCAGAGATTTATTAGTGCCCTTTTCTTAGCAAGCCACGGTCCCGAAGTGCTAAAGTTTAAGATGTCTGTTTCAAGACGTGGCCAGAGCGTGGGAGCTGGCGCCTTCCAGAATGAGAGGTTGAAGGCACACATAAATCATTTATGACATATTTGAAGTGAGCAAAGATGATAGGTTCATTAATATCAATGAAAATCAATATATATTTTTATTGCTGCTAGCCGCTCCCCATCGGTTATCGGAAAATGGTCGCTTTTTATGTTTGATATGAAAAATATAGCTACAAAACAACGTTTGGAACGTCAACGAAGAAAAATAAAAACTACTTCAACACAGAAATATTGATGCCGCATAAGAGACGATATAGGAGAACCGGTAGATACTTAAATATTCTGTGAAATTTCCATGAAAAGCGTATTCCGTGAACATGCATCCTGATGAAAACATGTAGATTTACTCAACTCTTCAGTGGATCTGTTAGCGAAAATTAATAAATAGCTCGGTCTAAAGAATGGTCCACAGTGCCCTGCTCCAGAGTTGTTGAGTGTTTTTGAGATAATGTTTTATCTCATCGTGAAGCTAGTCGAGCGCGATAGAACAAAACGACCCAAACATGGTCCCGTGAAGCGTTTCGCCAAGAGTCATAGTCCCAACGAAAGCTTTCCCACGGCACGATACAATTTTCTACAATAAGCACAACGGAAGCTGGGTCTCGGCTCAAACGATACTCTCTTTAAGGGCGTGTGGCGCTGTCAGCGATGGCAAATTGCATCGAATACCGGGAATCAACCCGCAACCGAGTGACATCGACAGAATGCAACCGAGCATTCTGGTTCGATAATGGATTCCTCGCATGTTACGGGACGCTGGGAATGTCGATATGGAGTTGAAACGGTGACGCAACATGATACTTTGTACGTACGGTTTGGAGGATGTTTTATTTTCTCCGGCTTCCTTTTCCTTCTTGTACGCGGTGGGCATTGGAAAGTGGTTCGGTACGATGAAAATGGTCACTAGTGTCAGTCGAGCGAGCTGCATGTGTCAATTAACGCTCTTGAAATAGATACTGTCATCGATTTCGTTTGTACATCGTTTCATTTGTGTCTTTTCAATGGTGAAATATGTTGGAACGCCAGCGATATCCTTAGGGAGTTCAATGAACTTTTACTTTCGGTGCATCAATAGGATATCTCAGATAGATCTAAACAGAACTCTTGGCAAGACGTACGTTGGAGCAATTATATTAACTGATATGATATTAAAACCATTTATTTTCTACTGTTTCAAACTGGTTCATATTATTTCTTGCAGTAACTATAAACTTGCACTTTCAGCCGTCGTTTATGTAACGCTCGAAATAGTAATCTACCTCGCCTTCCTACTTGTGCACCCGCCGTCACCATCCGTATTGTCCTAAACGTCACGTAACGTCACCCACAGCCCTGGAGTCGGGTTCCATTTTCCAGCCATTCCAGTCTTCTTCCCTAGCACATCCGTTCCTCAAAATGTCAATTCCTGCCACCCGTGAGGGCTTATTCCGTACGTGCGCTTGTCGAGCAGCAGAGATGAAGTAGCTGTACGATTTGTCTCAGTTGAAATTAAGGGCATCGCATCGGTAAGGATAGAGAACACGACCAAGGCTGAGGCACACAAACCAACCAGCAAAGTAGAAGGACGAAGCATTGTGCAACGTCCTTTGGTCGGAAGGCTGTTCAGTTTCTGATGCTAACGGTAGAATGCCATGGGAGACACGAACAGACTCGTGGCGGAAAAGCTGTCAGTGTGCATTTTCTTTTCGAAAAACGATACACATGACAACGGCATGCAGTAAATGCAGCTTGAATCCACCTTAAGTGAAACGTTACATAACCTTTGAGTATACTAGTACAAGATGAAAGGTTTGAAAAATCGAATGATTGGAGAAGGTTGGTAAACGTTCATAAATTCGGCGCATTTAGAGAGAAAAGAGGAAATACCAATTTTTCTTTGGCGAAACTCATGAATTAGTAAATTCTGAAATAATTTTAGATTGAAAACAAAAGATGGCAAGAGCAAGTATTTCGGGGCTGAAGAATCCACAGATCAACATCATCAAGGTAAAGAATCCACTTTCTCCTAGTATCGTATGTAAAAGTGTAACTACCCCACGCTGATCCAAAGTATCATCATTTGATTTCTTCAGACGTACCGTGGCATGTTAGGCAACATTACTGAGCCATTATTATCCCGGTTTCATTTTCTTCAAAGCCGCCAAATTGTTGCTCCACAACCGAGATGCTCGATGGAGTTGTTCAAAGGATCCTCCACGTAATGGACCAGGGTGGGATATCTTTTTGCATTTTGGTTCAAAAGTAAATTTCCATTCAATGGAGAGGAAGAAAGGGCACCATAAAGCATGATACAGCACCACCGGTGGAAATGGCTTTGATACCAGAATCTTGCACGATATTGGCTGAACACGGCAGAGCGAGTGAGCGCCGGGCCACATAATTGTAATTTATATTTGACCGAGAACAAGGGAAAGAAAACAATCTTCCGATCCGTAATGGTTTGAAAAGCGGATTCAACGACGACGGAATGCGAGGCGAGTGGAGAAAGGAGCGTACACGTGAAGGTAAAAATTTACTTCCCAATAGACCTTCATTGACGTGAAGTTGATTTTTCGATTCCCGCCACCCTTGGAAGCCTTCGGTAGTAGATGAAGTGCAAAAGTAACCTTTTCCACCTGGCCGCCGTGAACTTCTGCCGTGCCTTTTCCGCGCCTTAACGGGGAACAAAAATTCGCTCTTTGTCAGCAACTGGATGGTGGTGGTAGGAAAAGAAAAGTTTTGCTTCAACTTTTGCACCACGCTTATTGCGCGCGTGATCCCCGGGGAGAAGCTTTCCTAGACGCCGTGGGCCGCACGGTATGGTGGTTTTCGTCCGGAAAATTCATTTAATTTTATATCCTCGTTTAGCGGTCGCCGTCGAATGTCTGGTGGAAAATACTTTTGGACGACGGGGTTGGTCTGTGCCGCCTTCGGCTGACTGATGGAAAGAAATGTTACACCTGGTTTGCAGCTAGTCTTGGTTTTTGTTCTTAGCTTTTGAAGCACTCGACTCTAAAACAGCTTGCGGGTCGGTTTTCCCAACTCTCTTTTTTAAAAACTTTTATGAAAATTAAACTAGATGTACTTTTGTAAATTGGTAGATGTTTCCAACATTGCATTAAACTTGGAGCTAAGAAATATGTATTTAGCCGAATTTGATCTAGTTTATGGTTTTATTTCAATAAAAGAGGATTTTCCAGCGTAATAATCAGTATCATGCTATCGCCATTTAAAAAAAAATACAAAAAAGAAACCCATCTCATCTTAGCTAAGGCATCGGAGATGTTGTAGATAGCAAAAAAGTAAATATCAAAAAACTTTTCCGTCGATTTTCCACCATCATTACGCACCAACTTTTGCATCTGACGGTGGTAGGAAAATAATTTCGAAACTCTCGCCAGATGGCATACTTTTCCGGCCAATGAATGGTACCAATCGTAGCGAGATCGTGAATTCGCGCGAACAGTACACGTCTGAAGTGTTCCAAATTCCCTGCCCCTCCCACTCGCTAAACCCTGGATCCAATATCCGATAGCACCTCTCGCTGGCTCGAGCAGAAGTTTACCGCCCGAGAGTGAAGTAATGAAGAGGACACTGCAAATAGAAGGCGAAGAATAAAAAGTTCGCCCTTTCGCCGGGAAAACGTGCGCGGACGTGCATCCTGGCTGATAAAAACGCGACGTGGGGAAAGGGCGAAGGCACGACGACGAAATGGAACCGAAATCTGACGGTTTTTATTGGCCTGCTACCGGCAACTTTTAATTTCAATCGGTGAAAAGTTTCGCCGGCGCGCGATTCGCATTCCCGAGAACAGTTGACGTCGGAGAAAAAAAGGAAAACGATGATCGGCACAAACTCCCGCAGATACTAGGCACGTCAGCTGATTAAAGTTTACTTGACAAAGCTATTGCCACACAAAAGGACTTGAAAGGCCATCAACTTCTTGTACCTAAAAGGATAGATAAACAAAATGTGTGTATGGTGACGATTTGAATGTTCAATTTTCTAAGAAATTTGTATAATTTACAAAAACAGGTGACGATTTGAAAAATATAATCTAAGAAATTTGTATAATTTACAAAAACAATCAATGAACTGAAAAAGAAGGTTACGAGTTACGAGAAGAAATACAGTTTCATTGCATTCCTTCTCGTTCGCAAGATTCGTGAGACGTGAGAGAATGTAAGAAAAAATTAAATTGTGTTAACTTGACGCGAGTTCTACTTCTGCTCCCGTTTCGTTACGTTACTAGCGACGCATTTCATTAGGGTAGTTCAAATGTCAACCACCGGATAGTCCGGTACCGTGACCTTGACCATGTCCATCGAGATGGCATCGGTAGAAGCTTTTCCACCTTCGTGGATAAGGTTCATTAAAATGGAACGAAAATGGCATTCCACGTTGGCACGGAATTCCGGAGTTCGATATCAGGAGACTTTGTCGCACGCCAGTCCGAGGCTGATTCGCCCAGACGAAAAAGAATTCCTTTGGTAAAGTATTGCTTAGAATTGGAAAGTCATAAGCATAAAACGAGAGCAATTATTCCAGGCGCAACATGCATGATAAATTTACTATTAATGTGAACGTTTCCTATGGGGCACCGACAAAACTGTTTGTATTTTTATCATGTAGGACAAAGTTGAGATATCGGATGACTGTTTTTGGTTTACTAACTAAATAAAAAAGTATAATTGAAAGTATCAAATCGTTTTCGTCAATTATTTTAAAAAGCTGTTTCAATTCGGTTTCGATAAACTTACCTTCTTCACACCGGGGTCCAGTTTTCCCAAAGGCACACAAACAGTGCATAGATGATATCGGTGACCCTTCAATCCCGTTGAAGCACGTTCCTTCGGGACCACATTCAAGAGTACATGGTTGACTGAAATGTGAAAAAGAAGAAAAACATTTGGATACCATTGTTATGTCTTTTCCTTGTTCGAAACCCCAAAACGAGCTTTTAATTGTGAGCTAAAACTACTAAAGTGATAGCCTAAGGAGTGCCATTGGCGAAGTATAAATTAAGTGCAAATGAAGAGCATAGCAATGAAGTAACAGATGTGATTTATTAACATTCCACGCCGGGATTTTGCCTCATTGGCGTCACTAGGAAGCCGGCTTTACGCACACGCCTTAATCATCTCACGTTAATGAAGCCGAGAACGTCATCGAATTGACACAAATTGGGCCACGCCAAATGACGGCAATGGAACGCCGAAGAATTCCTCTCGCCATTACCAAGCGGAAGCTCATCGCCCAAATGGAAACGGAACGCTGAACGCTAAGGCTGCACGAAAGCCACCGGCGAGGGTCTTTGCGTCAAATCAAACGTCAAGAATACTGGCGAGAAGAGTGGCGCGAATGAAAACCTGATAATCATGTGTATATCTTAAATGTAATCTTGATTCCAAATGTTTCGACCGTTTCCGCAGCGAAAGATCGTTCATTGAATTAAAAGAAAACTGATGCTTTTCAAGGTGATCCTCAGGTGATTAGTTCTTATTGACGTAAGAAGAGCACTCGGTTTTTTGATATATCAATGAACGCGTTGTTTATAAAAGCATTTTTCAAATTGCTCTCACTTTTAGCAGCTAAATTCAAGCTATCCGTGTGTTAATTTTAATGAGATATCGATATTCAATTATTCGCTTCACTCTCCCCTCATCCAAAAGAAAAACCTGCCACCTATCGCATCGGTGTAAGTCGATCCTGCTTAATGAATACATTAAATTATGCACCCGAAAAATGCCTCCTATCAAAACACTGCGTCATTACAATGGCTTCTAATTTACACACTGAAACAAAAACCCTCCCCAAACAATGGCGAACCCAACCCTTCTCGGAGCCGTGATGAAAGTGCGTTACAAATGCAAATCATGCAGCAAATCTGAGCCCTTCTTACCTTATCGCCGCCCCTCCCGGAACGCGCTGCGTTGCATTATCTTGACGTACGGCTTGAGCGAAATCATTGGCCTCGGCATCGCCCACGGGGTGGGCGCCCGAGTCACCCATCGCATCCGGGGGTAATTTTCCGTCAGCCCGCTCGCCCTCCTCCAGTGAACCGGCGAGCAGCGGCAGAGCTCTGATTTCCGGTGCATCATCGTCGTCGTCATCATCGTCATCATCGTTCACATCAGCGCCGTTCGGTACTTTGGCCAATCTCGCTCCAGCTGCTGCCCCTGCTGCAGATGACACTGTCGTTTCCGGTACCACCTCGTCATTCCGCTGCCGGCGCGGGGAGTGTAATAATGATATGCCACTGATTTCCATATCACTCGTGGCCGGTGGCATATTGCTTCTGCTGCCATCGTCATTAGCACCGGTGGCAACTCTTCCCTCGGTTGTTGTGTTGAATTTTCGCCGGTCGCTCCCCGATGACGACTTCTTCTTTTCCTGCTGCTGCTGTTGCTGCTGTTGGTCGTGTCGCTTACTACCACCACCACCGAAGGCAGTCACCAGCGCTGGGCCATCGTTTTGGATGGATTTTTCCGCCCGGCTCGCCTTGCCGTCACGGTTTCGCCGTGGTGCCGCCTGCTTCGAATTATGATTGGCTTTTCTTCGCGCGAGCTCATCGCCCGTGTCGATACTGTTCGGTCGAGCCTTCCGGTTGCCACCGGTTTCGCCGGTGGACGCAACCAGATGCAGGCCACCCTTGCCGTCCTCATTATCGCCATCGTCTTCGTCATCGTCGCTGTCGAACGATTTCATCGATATGTGCAGATCGGATATGTCGAGTTTGGCGCTGAACGACGCACCGCGCTGATAAAGGACGTCCTCCTCGCCGTTGGATGCGTTATCGTCGCTGGAGGTAGAATTAATTTCTGTCGGAAAAAAGAACGAGTGGAAAGAGATCGTTAGCCATGTCACAAAAGGGTAGGGCGAGAGTGGAACGGATACTTCGTGCATCAAAAGGATTCTCCTTACAAAGGTGGTGATTCGAGCTGATTGCTTTTCTGCTACCTCAACCACCCCCAGGATCCATCCCAAACTCGTTAAGAAATGAGAACACACGTAGTTCATTGTTAAGCAAGATACATCGTCTGCGTCAATATTGCGCCAATATCTTGTTGACGAAAATTTGTATAACAACTTCGGCAGCGCACACACAATTATTATTAACGAACATGTGTTTTCAAGCAAACAATCCAAACAAATTTGTTTCACCGTTTAAATAATACTACATCAACCTATTGGAGTACTCAAAGCTCTGATACTTAATCGCATAATTATTTGATGAGCAATCATTTCAAATCAATCCCATTTTGAAAAGATCGTTACGTTACAGAATTAGGATAAAAAGGATCTCTAAAGTGCATTATTTTATTGGCTTATAATCGATCAAATGCAATACTTTTTTGTCCCATAAATTTTCAGTCAAATTAGAAAAAAAATTATCCTAACATTATCTACTTAAAACTATCTACTTTAAAACTTTACTATTAAGGAACAACGTATAATCAACAATCATTAAAAATATTTGCTAGACTTAGCCTCCATCAGAATCATCACTGTCACCAATTATGTCCCACGAACTCGCTGACTTGTGAAACCTGGCGCATTTCGCGGGAGCTCCGTATACTTTTCCCGCACGATGCTCATTATGCCAATCAATCACACGTGTACGGACGGCATTCTGTTTTAACGCAGTAGAAGGCAGCGATCGAAGACAAATGTTCGTGTTTGCCAATTACTCAATTACAGTGCGATTTTGCGCAACTATCGACAGCGTCTCATCATGGATGCAAATGTTTGAACTGTCGGTGAGCCGATAATTTGGTGCATATTTCAGTTCATAATAAGGCAAAGCGTCATTTACTATCATTTTGGTAAAGGGTAGGTAACTCTTAAAATACTTATTGTGTAGAAATGATTACATTTGACCCAACATACCATATGAGGGAAAATATACATTACCTCTCCGGAACCAAAGCGTTGAAACTAATTAACTAACTCATATTGAGTGCTTTGAAATCTTGAAGGTTTTAAACGCATTTTCCTAATTCCCCGGTGAACATAATTATGTGAAGCGAAATGAAGTGAATCAAGGTTAAAATTTCAATGATGCATTTACATGCGGGCATCAACCATTTAGCACTGGCTTGTCGCCTTACTTGCCACGCCTTCGGGAAACAACGAAACCGAAACCGGAACGTTTCGGGCTAAGATGTTTTGATGCATAATTAGTTTTCTTCTGCTCATTTACAACGGCACGATGGCGGGTTTGCGCGTCGTCGTCAAATTGCTTCGAGCTGCTTATCAATTAACTGTCGGGTGTATAATTAGTGACCGGTGTGCACGTTGTGGAAAAGTGAGTGTTGAATGATTATCGTGCTATAATGCATTAAAGGGTTTTGCCACGCTCGTTAGACAGCTTGGTCGGAAAGCTTTTTTGGTTAATTTGCAAAATAAGGCCCCGGTCATTGGTGGTTCCGGGAGCGGTTGAAAAAATTTAACCAGCTACCGTTAAATAAATAAAAGTACGTCCTACACAAAAACATGAACATATCATTTGAAAACCTGGAAGAATTTGAACTAAAAGAAAGAAAAACCGTTTTAGAGTGACTGTGATCGAATCATCTTCATCTTTACTTGTTCTTTAGTAAAATATTTTAATTTAATTACATTCATCAACCATCAAATGTATATCCTTGATAAGTTTTAATATTTTCTTTCCTTTTTTGTTGCTATTCACCCAATCAATAATTTTTCAACTTATTAAAATCCTTTAAAAAATTGGTTCAACTTTTTTGATTAATAGATCAGCCCTTTAGAAAAAATTACCACTGACCTGTATAATATCGCGCTACAAAGTAAATTAATAAAATAAATTCTTTAAAATAAAACTTTGCAAAATTTTCACGATGAATGTAAACGAATGATGATGCAAGAACGATTTGGTGTCAAGGTTAAGGTGGCCGTGTAAGTAAGGTGTTAAAAACGGGTCTCACTCATGCATGTTGTTGGAAACATTGGGATGTGGTTAAAGAACCTGTTCGACGGAACAGGAAATGGGATTGGATGTACGAAACACAGAATGGAAGATTCGCAGGGAAGGTTCAACGCGCTCATTTGTAAACGGCTTCGCTAGCATGGTCCATTGGATAGAGACAACATGTGCCATGTCCGCGTACCCGTAAAGCCAAGGTTGGCTGATGTGTGCGTGCACCGGTCTCCCCCTCAGAGTGGAACGGGCCCCTCATCACCCTCTAGCCGTATCGTGTAAATCTTTGTCTTTGGCAGAGGCGCGAGTTACAGACGCGCATGGAGTTTGCAGGCTCCATCTCCACTCGGAGTGGCCCGCGAGTACTTTACATCAACGCTGAATCGTCAGTCGCGCCACAGAGTGCTCAGCGAACAGATCATCGGTGCTCAAGCTTAAGAGTAACGCGGATTGGTTGCAAGTGATTTCCAAGCGATGGAAGACGAGGTTCCCTACTTTACGAACGCGGACGAAGGCTACGTGCCGGCCAAGCTGGCTGAGCGCAGCTCCAAGGCGCAACCATTGCGGTTGCTGCAGTTCGCGGTGCGCCACGTGATTCCGGACGTGCTGCACTTCCTTCTGCAGCTGATCCCACTGATTGTGCAGGCCCTGGTCGGGTTGGTGTTGCCGGCGAAAAAGAAGTCGATCCGCGGCCAAACGGCCCTAGTGACTGGCGGTGCGAACGGTCTCGGTCGGGCGCTCTGCCTTCGGTTAGCTCGCGAAGGATGCCATGTGGCCGTCGTCGATATTGATCTTCCGGGGGCGCAGAGAACCGCGGCGGACGTGCGCCAGCTTGGCGTGAAGTCGGTAGCGTTCCTGGCGGACATCGCCAGCAGTGAGGAGGTGGACCGGTTGCGAGTTGCCGTCGAGACCAAGCTGGGCCCCGTTGACGTGCTGGTCAATAATGCTGGTCTGCTGGCGGTTCTGTCGCTCAGCGGAGGCAATGCCGCCGATCTCGAGCGGATCATCAACGTGAACCTGCTTTCGCATTTTTGGGTAAGCTTTTTGGTGCCAGTTTGTTCCCCTGCGTAGTGGCAATAAGTGTTTTTTTCTTTCCTTTAAAACAATATTTGGCTTTTGTGTGCGTTGTGTATAAAACTTCGGTTGTGTTTATGAAATGTTTCACTAAACAAGAAAGTTAAATGTGAATACGTTCAATTTGCAGTGTTATTATTATTTGCATGTAAAACGACAAGCATCATACATTATTTGGCCTTATTTATCTGTATGTTTCTATTTTATAGAAATCACAACCCCCTTTGTTGTTAACATGAAATAACTATGTTTAAATAATTAGTAGGAAAGTTCCTGCAAAACCCTAATTTGCATGTACAAATGCTTGAAAAGGCAAAAAACATGTAAATCACCAGAAAGAAGCAATTCTTTGAGGAGAGTTCACTGGCTGTTTTTGTAAAGCACACTAAATTATAAAAAAAATAAGAAATGATGGTATTGTTCATCCAAAACTTCCTTTGTTACTGAAATTTCAAACTAAAACAGACTACAGGAGTCTGTTGTTGTTGACCTTTGTGGGAGGATCGGAAAATGTTCTCAACAGCGTTGAACCAACCATTTACCCACACTAATACGAGGATCCGGCTTGTGAAAATCAATAAACCAGCGCAACACCTCGTGAAGCTACCGGTTTAGCTAGTCGCTAATCAGTTCGGCTTGTACAACACGTTACCTCGGTTTCGATACGCTGATTCAACTGAGCAAACGGGAATGAAAAAGATACAGAAACAAAACACATTGAAAATGTTAAACAAGTGTACCTACAAGGTATCTAAAAAATAAAAAAAGATAACAAAAAGATTGATCCGTGAAGTTAAATTTGTTCTGGGGGCTTGTATGCCTTAATAGTCGAACAAGAAAATAAATTTCATCTTTCAAGGTATTTCGGTAAACACAAGGCGATCGTACAACCATAAAATGGTGAAAAATATGAACAAGTAATGATAAAATCGTTACATACGGAAGTGAAATGTGAATATTTGTAAATAACATGGTGAGCATTATTTCTTTTCCTTTGTTTTCATCTCATTTGGACTAACCTGCATCACAACATGCTTGATACTAATCTGGGTTTTATAAAACTAGGCTCAATGTTCATCTTATCTCAATACTAATGACGTCATCATTTATAGTTACAGTGAAAAATAAATGTAATCCATTACCATGCTTCGTTTCATGCCCCCATTCAGACCATTCGCTCATTTTTACCCGGCATGACCGATCGACACCGTGGGCACATCGTCGGGATTGCTTCGATAGCGGGTGAGAAAAGCGGGTTACACTTCAACATGAGGCTCACTAATGCTCTTGCTCTTGTTGCAGCCTATTTTCCGGTGGGACGCTTCATTCCGTACACCGTGACCAAGTATGCCGTCCGCGCACTAATGGAGTCGCTAAACAGCGAGCTACGGATGGACGGACTTGACCACGAGCTGCACACGACCTGCGTCTATCCGTCGTTGATTGCCACGCGCCAACAGTTCATGGAGATGCTGGACAGTTTGAAGTATGCGTGGAAAGGCGCGATCAGATCAGAAGTGTTATTAAAGTCTGATCTTTTTCCAGTTTTCTGAAGCGGTTCTATGTGTTCACACCGGAGCAGGTTGCCGAGCAGATTGTCACCGGCGTGCTGGCCAACAAGCGAGAAGTTTTCGTGCCGAACATTTTGGCTCTATTTTGCAAGCAGTTCGAGTATGATCCACACGTCTTCCGATGCAAGATGCGGAGAGACGATCATGAAGCGATGAATTATCATGTTTTTATTATTATCTCCTTCGCAGATGTCTACCGTCCGGCCTGCGGCACTTGCTGGTGCGCTGCGTAATGCGAGGGAAAATACCGAAGCTAATGTCGGCGCAAGAAAATGGCTCCAAACAACCTTGAAGCCGTCAATGGTGGCGCTCTTTCTCTCACGCTGGGTGATCGATGCATGCATCTTTGCACCACAATTACCTGTAACGAGCCAAACGGTCCAAACCCAAAGCAGAATCCAAAGCATGTTTGCGCAACAAACATCTGACTCCCTTTCCTCCCCTCAAAGTGATCGCCACTCTAAAGATGCTGAATGCCGATGTTGGCCAATAAAGACAAAATTGAATGTGTTTTCAACCCCTCGAAACGTAGCGCTATTTATTGACTTTCGATTGTGCAATCCGCTGACCCACACCGGCGGGCTCCGAAGAAGTTTGTTGCCAGTGCCCAGTAACAGATTGGTACACGCTTTCTCTCCACTTGCAGACCATCCGCACATTCGTCGAGGGCATGAAGGAACGCCGACGGGGGCACATCCTTGCCATCAGCTCCATCATGGGTAAGTGAAATTCCTTCCGCGTGGCAAAGAAGGATGCCGGTTCGTTCTAGCGTTCCAGGCAGCGCATTTTATTTCCGAATTTTCCCCCTACCCAGGCTACATAGCGATGCCCCGGAGCGTCTCCTACGTGGCAACGAAATTTGCCGTACGTGGGATGATGCAGGCCCTACAGCGCGAGCTGGCGATGGATGGGTTCGGGGGTGAAATACTCACCACCACCGTTTTTCCGACGTTCATCGCCACCCGGAAGCAGCTGATGGATCTGCTGAACGAGCTGAGGTGAGTAGCGGCCGAAAGTGCGTCATTCACAGTTCAACAGCTTTTCTTTTCGGATGCTTTCCCTTTCGGCACTCCAGTTTCGACGAAAAGCTCGCCATCTTGACGCCCGAGGAGGCGGCCGACGCGACGGTGGAGGGTATGCTGCAAAGGAAAACCCAAGTCCTGGCCGCGCCGTTTTTCATTCGACTATTTATCTACTTGTCGGAGTGAGTAACAGTTGTGGGTTTTATTACAAATTCACTAATCCTATTTCCTACCGTTTCTGATTGCAGCCTGCTGCCTTGCGAAATTTCCAACCTGCTGCTCCATACGATTACTGGAAAACTACCTCAGCTAACAAAACCGTTGAACAAATAATAGTTGAACAATTAAATACCTTCTACACTATTATTCGGATTACCGAGAACAGGTGTGAAAATCGGTAACTCAGGAATGTTTGAATTTTGTATTCGAATCATTAACTATCAATATTGCATATATCATTTGGGTCAATAGGCAAACATTTTCATGCGCTATATTTTTAAAACCTAACAATCCAGTATGAATATGTATAAACTTAATTATAAGAAACAAACATTTTAACAATGAGGTATCAAAATTTTAATATTCGAACAAATAGGAAATAAATGTATTCCATGACTCAAAGTTTTTTTTTATGAATATGTATATACTTAATTATAAGAAACAAACATTTTAAAATTAGGTATCAAAATTTTAATATTCAAACAAATAGGAAATAAATGTATTCCGCGACTCAAAGCTTTGCAGTGCAGCGAAAGTAATTGTTCCGTGTTGTGCAGTACTTCCTAACAAAGTATAAATTAATTTTCATTTATCATGCACAAAAACAACGTCCGAAGAGGCTTCTTAGCCATTCCAATGGTACGTCGGCAGGAAAATTACAGCTTTATGGCACACACAAATGAGGTGTTACAAGCGCTTTACGATGGCCATCCTAATCACCGGCACGTGGGGTGGATCAATCAATCGACTGACTGAGCCGTTACGTAGTGCAATTCTTTTCAAACCTGATGGTTATCAGCAAGTACCTCGCATGCATCGAATGTGCATAAAAATGTTACTCAATTGAGAAAGATGATCAATGTTTGGCAGACAAGCGATTGAAACATTGCTACATTTGAATTGTGTTGATCTTTGTTGCTAAAGTAGAAGTTACTTAAATATGGATCTGTTGATCGATCGGAGAGATCCACTGCAAAACTTTTAGAATGGAAATTAAACCACCGGAGCTTTTTTGTACTGTTGTCTACCGTTGAATTGAGGTTTTAAACAATATTAAGAATCACCTTCCTTAGCATTAATTGTACTGTTGTCTACCATTGAATTGAGGTTTTAAACAATATTAAAAATCACCGGTAGATCCTGCATTAATGCATTAAAAAGTTACATAGAGTTATAGTATCCAATATGCGTAAACAAAATAATCAATGGAGTTGCTATCTCTTTATTGTGTACAATATTTTCTTTGATATTGTTTGCAGTACGAGTGAGTAGTGAAATATTCTTTGAAACTATAGCAGCTTCAAAACAGTTGGACGCCTTACGGTACAAACCCGGATACCCGGAAAAAACGTGTATTCCTTGCAGCGTTAGACGAACTGGTTCGGAAAATAAACCAACCCCACTCCGCTTTCGGGCAACCCTTCGGTGCAGCACTTTTCTTTCGCGCGTGCAGTTGCACCGGCGCTGCACTTTGTTCGCGATCGCGTTGCACATTTCAGTTTCGCTTTGGCGTTAGGACAGGACGGGTTTAGTTTGGAGCTGCCAGTCAAATCAAAGTGCATCGTCACGAAACGACAGAGTGCGCCACACGCGAGGTAACCGAAGCGGACGTAAATTTCACGCGTGTGCTGTTTGAGCTCCGCATTCGAGCGCGATGCAAAGTTTACAGAACATCGGTCAAACGCCGTACCAGAAGGCGTTGAGTGGGAAACCCCGGAGTTCCGGATCGCAATCCAACCCGCTCGATGTGGTCAAGTTTATCGCCATGGCGTTGCTGGACGTGCTGACGTTCTTCGTGCTGCTGGTTCCACTGACGGTCAATGCCATCGTCGAGCTGGTGCGCCAGGCGCCGAAAAAGAACATTTCCGGCTGGACGGCCCTGGTGACTGGCGGTGCGAACGGACTCGGGCGTGACATCTGCCTACAGCTGGCCCAGGCCGGGTGTCACATCGCCGTCGTCGATCTGGACGCCACCGGCGGCGAGCAGACGGTGGCCGACATTCGGAAGCACGGAGTCAAAGCTCAGTTCTTTAAGGTAAACCCAACTGTGCGCCAGCGAAAGTGCTCGTCGCCGATGTAACGCGAGCGCAGCACGCTTTGCTGACTCGCGGCAAATTGTTGGGTGCGGTAAGCGTGGTGTGTCTTCAGGAAGTCCACAGCGCATTACTGCACACACGCAACACGAGCCGCGAGGGGGGGCGAGTAACTACTAGCTGCAACTTGTATGCACTTCTTTTCACCTTTCTTACGCCATTACTTCCCGACATCGATGCAGGCCGATGTTTCCTCGTACGAAGCTGTGAGCGCCATGAAGGGTGAAGTGAACGCGAAGCTCGGACCGGTCGACATTCTGGTTAACAATGCGGGCGTTCTGCCGCTGATGTCCTTGCGCGAGGGTACGCCGGACGATTTGAAGAAAGTGATCGAAATTAACCTGCTTTCACATCTTTGGGTGAGTTCCTGAATTACTGATGGTTTTAAACATTCTTCTTAGTTCGTTTTTAGACAAGTTTAAGGAACCTGCTTGACCGTGCAGTTAACACCATAAACGCCACGTCAGTCCCTTAGGACTGACAGTAAACGAATGCGTAAGTCGCATCCGGGTGTGCTCGGAAAATGTAGCAAAATTGGCTAGGCGGTTAACGTGTTAATAGACAAAGTTAGCATTTACACTGTCATACTTTTTTACGCTTAATAGAAGACTTTTACAACGAACTGTACATACATATTTTGGACTTTCCTTAGGAGCATATTGTACTTATTCTTCATCATCGAATATAAAAGAAAAGATGTGGGTAGATTTTAAAAACAGAAGCTAGTCATAAAATCCTATTGACATTACATATTGGATTTAATTTAAACAACAATAAAATGATTAAATTTTATTATTCAGCATAGTAGCTGCTATTCCAATCATTTGATCTTAGGTCCACTGCTTTGATCTGGATATTTCAATCAGTTTAGAAAACGTTTCGTTAGCCGTATGAAATATCTTACACTACGCCAATAAAGTCAGTAAACAGCAGGCTAAAACAGTAACAAAGGCCATTATTTAAAACAATTATTTAAAAAAAAAGTAAAAAGGAGGGATGGTTCTTTGCACTCTCCAGTTCATTTGGTGCAAATTTGGACAATATTCGAATTTTGGTTGCTGAGATATTTTCAAAAGTATGTCTTCGCACCCTGAACACGCACTAAAAAGTGAGTACACAGCACAATGTTCCATCTTGTTTGGCATATCTCACTTTTGCTTAGTTTTTGTGGTTATTTGGGGTTTAGTTCCATCAAATATGATCATTTTAATCAGTAAAACTGTGGTTGATTCCAAATTTACTTCCTTTTTGTACCTAAACGGTCGGAACAGAACCTTCTTCGAAGAACGTACCGAATATCACTCGATTGCTGGAAAGTAAAGGGAAAAGCTAATGTAAAGTTGCTATTTCATTGAAAATGAACCAAAAAAAACAGTAGCTAGAGTGGTTTAGCGATAGAAAAAGGTTAGCCGTCTTGGAAATTTATCATGAACCGGACGTTTTATCGTCATATCGCTGTGTACTGACATTATTGGTGTAGTGTATTTGAAAATTAAAATCGTTAAAACTCAATCTCTTTTGGACTTTTCGTTCGCATCCGTTTTGCTGATCGGAATGATACAATTTAATCAGGACACCTAGTTGTACAGGTACTGTTAAAATGAATCCATCATTAACGAAGTACAATTATATTGTTATTCTTACATCCTCACTAGAAGTGAACCAATCAAATGTTCTACTCCAATAATTATCCATTCCCTAATAGACCCTCCGGCTGTTTACCAACGATATGATTGAGCGAAAACGTGGCCACATTGTGGCGATTGCATCGATAGCCTGTAAGTGTCGCCGTGAAGCTTCCAACACACGACCTCATTATCACACTGTTCTGAACGTACGTTCTGATATGATTGCCCCTAGCATACCTGCCAATCGAGCGTATAATTGCATACGCAGCTTCAAAGTACGGCGTCCGGGGGCTAATGGGTTCGTTCGCTAGCGAGCTGCACATCGAGGGCGTCGACGAATTCGTCAAGACCACCACCGTGTACCCGAGCTTCATCAAAACCCGGGCCGAACTGATGGACGTACTGAAGCAGTTCGGGTAAGTTGTTGCTTTGCTTTACCTCTGACTGCATTACACCAGTTTTAACTGGTCATATTTTTTGGACCTCCTCCCGGTAGCATCAAGCATAGAGTGCCCATCCTGAAGTCGGAAACTGTTGCCCGTGCCACCGTGAACGGTATTCTGTACAACAAGATGCACGTGTATCTACCGAAGGCTGTGGGTCCCATTGTTGGAATTTACGAGTGAGTTGCCTGATGGGCGTGGTGTAGATAACAAAACTTCTAAATAATATTCTATTTTGGTTACTTACAGAAATTTACCCTTCAAGGTGGGACATCTTATGAAGAGGATCTTGCTACAAACTTCGCTGCCGAACATAATGAAACGATAAGGCGTGGCTTTCTAGCAATGAATTGGTTTTCACCCGACTTTCTTTCTCCTAAATACTGCTCCACATGTTGTTCGATACCAAAGGAGTTCGATCAAGTAAAATCGAAGGATTTCTTATTATTGGAGGGAATTAATTGTATAATATGTTACACAAAACTCCTTTCTTCCCTATTTCCCAACAGTGTTCAACAATTCTGGAACCGATCTCAAATTGTCATACTTTTTTAATAAAGACCGTTAATTTCACTGTTTTAAGCGGTAAACAATCACACGAACCACCCTGTTTGGCGGCAATGCCGATAATCATAAATTACGAACAGCTGTTTGGTCACCTCATCTCACTTCCCGCGATCGCGATCGATGAGAAAGAAAACATTGATCAAAGCATTTATCAACCCATCCTGCTCACTCTGGCTAGCAGCTTTGTAAGCTCGCGAGTTTGGAGCTTTGGAGGTTCAAATCGCGCGAGCCCTTCGCGATCGCGACTCGCGCGGAAAAGCTCAGACAATGAGAGGGCGAGATCAAGCGACTCGCGTGCAGAAAAGAGAGCCTAAGAGAGAGAGAGAGAGAGGGTAAAGCCCGAAGCGTTTCGTCGATCAGTTTTCGCGCGGCGATAGGTTTTTACGCTGGTCCAGGTGGGCTTTTGCTTTCAGTACGGTTTCTGCCCGCGATCCGGTGATCTCGTTCACGGTTTCACCTCTAAAGTCACGTCACGGCGATCGTTGTGCGTGAGCGTGTCATTTTCCCAGTGGCTGTTTTCGTTATTGTTCTTGTTTGCTTCCGTTTATAAAACGATCATTTTTTTATGTTAATGGTTGTTGGTTTGTTTTCCTGAACGCGGAACTGCAACGGATGCAGTTTAATTGTGTCTTCTCGTCGGTTGGTGTGATTTGCGCGATCGCGAGGAAAGGTGTGGTGATCTAAACCAAAAAGAAAAAATCAACAACGAATGCAGTTTGGCTCGTAAGCGGGCTCAAGGTGGGCAGGAATTGTAGATCCATTGGCGGAGCTCTACTGCCGATGTGGGCAGTGTGTTGTGCTGTTGCCAGCCCCAAAGTGAACGTACATCTTGCTTGAAAACGATACAATCCAAAGTTGGTGCCGTGCGAGTCAAATATTCTAGTGAAAAGGTGCTGGTGACTACAATCACATCGATTCAGGCTCCAACAACAACCCCGACCGCACCTTCGACACGCCAATACAGTAGCACCAACATCGCCATGGAGGTGGCGTGGCGCTTCCGGATCATATTTGTGATGGCCTTCGTGGTGATCATCTTCGGCGACCTGCTCGGGTACGGGGGCGCACGGAAGGAGCCGAAAGGCAAGTCGCTCCTATCCGGCATCACCGAGGTCGAGGCGAACACGGGCGACTCTCTGGGGCCGACCGGCAAGGATGCGGCCACCCAAACGCGGACCAGTCACACAAACGGTAAGCCCAGCACCCAGAACTGAACGGAACTGCTCGGTTTTTTGGTGCCATCAAAGCTATTTACGACACCGTTTACGATGTTGACCTAACCGTCCCCGTGCGGTTCGCTTCCGTTTTCGCAGCGATCGGTGGCAGCGTGGAGAGTGACTTCGACGAGGAGGAAAACACGGCCGGCCTGTCGTCGGCGGAGCTGGCCGCCCGCAAGGAAAAGCTCAAGAGCTCGCTCCGGGAAGCGTGCCTGCCGAAGCTGCTGTGCGAGATGGCCGCCAAGCCGAACTACTCGCTGAACGTCCGAGAACGGGATCTGCTCTCACTGATAAGGTAAGCCGTCCGTGTGGGTTCCGTTGCACCAAACCAAACGCCGTAGACGCGGAACGGGGGTTTTTGCGTGCATACAAGCGGTTGTGGGTCATTGAAATGGAAACCTGTTTTGAAGCTTTTCCTTTCGAAGCCGCCCCCCGTTGGCGTGGGGTTTCTTGAGCCCGGTGTCTTCGGGGCTGGAAGTGAAAGGGAAGTTATACGTTCGGTGCGAGCCGAGCTTACTACATCGGCCCGGTTCAATAACATTACATTAGGGTAGGTTTCACTCGGAGGCCCTTCGTACCCTTCTGTGCTGTTTTAGTGCGTACGCAAGGTTTGGATGAATAACGCATGGAAATCAGCCCCGTACGCTCCGTCGAGCCACTTAGCGATTCAAATGCAAGAAGGTGTGGTTTTGCTCCGTTTTTTTATTGTTTGCTTCATGAAGGAAAAAATGGTACCCACAGTTGCATCCGTATGAATTACGTTAATGATTCGTGGCGAATGTTCCTTCCGAACAACGGAAGGCTTGTCGTAATAACGCTGGAACGTTCGAAAAGATGGAAGCAACGCTTGTTTGTTTAACTTACTGACTGGACTTTTTTTGTGACGCAAAAGAACAAAGTAACGGTCACATCTAGAAACTTCCGAACCGGAATAATGGTACGAATGCGCAAGCATCAGCGAGCATGTTTGCACAGAGTAAGCGACCAAAAAACTATTTAGTTTTATTGATTTTTTTTGAGGAGGATGATCACACCCTTCTACATCTTTGTTTTTTCTCCGACGAGCTTTCTGCGAGTCACACGTGCTCCATCGATAGATATCCAACGGCAGCCGGGCATTTCTGTCGGCCGAAGCTGGGCGACGATGATGCAGCAAAACTGGATTTGTCTGACCAATATGTTGGTGAATATCGGAAGAGGGGGGCGAGAGGTGGAGGTATTTGCTGGCAAAAATTAACCAGAAAAAAATGTTCCATGATACACCAACTCAACCCGCACAACGCGTTTCCCGATCGAAAACTTTTGAAATTATCGAAAGATCGACACATTGCGAGACGAAAGTTTGAAAAATGCACACATTGGTCAAGAGAGTACATAAGCATCCAAAATAGGAAAATTTTACAAAACATATAAAATCTTACCGATTCTAAACTTTTTTTTTCTTCAGTTTTCAACTGAGAGAACTTAATATAAAAATAATAATAGATTTCACCATAAAGGGTAAGTGTTCCCATAGTGGTGCTAGTACCAATAGTGGTTGTGGAGGAATAAAACCCTAGCTATACGAACAAATTAATACAATAAGTTTAATTGTCCTAGTATGAAATGTGTTTGATCTTCTACGGAATGTTCAAAAGATAAACCGTTCCATTCCGTACTAAATTAAGGCTCGAAGATTCATATTTTACCAACAGATTGTACTACCATCCTGAATTTCTTAAGATTTTATCAGGTAAATCATGATTTTCTTAAGACTAAAAATCACTGCAAAATGAATCTATCTGTGAGACCAATTCAAAGGTCTACGACCAAGACTATGCCTTGGTCAATGAGTAATTTTGCCATTTTGTGTGCAATAACCTTTAAAAATAAATTACATTCGAAATATATTCAGTCATTTCCAAGTTTCCATGTTCTATCACCACTTTAGGTACACGAACTCACCACTATAAGAACCATACTACCATTAAAGGAACAACCGGCTAAGAAGAAATAATTGCTCCTTTAGAAGAATAATGGTGTTTCGATGGTTAATGGTATAAATATGTAAAATATTGTGTTCCTGACACTTATAAATTTCATCACATTGTTATATATCTATATGCTCTACTATTGGTACCATTACCTTAACCTATTTATCATTAGTTAATAAAAATGATGATGAACTGCTTTAAAACTACTCCAATCTGTTCAAAGAATACAGAACAAACTCGACCTCCATTTAAACGACCCCAGTCTAAAAATTGATTTTATATTGCTTAATCGAGGTACTGTAGGTTGTTACAACAAGCATAAAGATCTCAACATTTTAGAAACATATATTTCCTCCCAGCATTTCCATGGAAAAAGCCAACTGTGTGATGGGATGCTGATAGTACTTGAGGTCCACTCGACACTACCAGAGGGAGGGGGAGAAACATTTCTGTGATCGCGGCCAGCATCACCTGGTTGTATCATCTCACACCATCGGTCGCACCAACACCACCAAGCACCGCCGGACACGGCGTCGTTACATCATGGTGCCGGTCGACGGAGCACCACGATCGCGTCGCATTGCCGAGTGAGGTAACCACAGTTTGTCCAAAAAGTAGGTTGGCTGGCCTGCTCTCCACCACGTTTCAGCCGGGTGGAACAGTCCCGCGGACACCTGGGCAGCTCCTGCGCCGAAAGATAATCAGCCAAGAGATGCAGGTCGCGGAAAATGGCACAAGCTCGGGACTCGCTCTGTGTTGTTTACTTTTTTCACCCCTCCTTCTCCCACCCAACGACCTTGGACGTGGTGGTAGAGAAGTGAAATGCGACACAGCCGATGGCACCGTTTTATCATCAGCCGTCGATCATTCGCCAACGTTGCCGTTTGGGGTCGGTGCGATTATTAAAAACCAAACCGATCGAGGTCAGCCACTGCTGGCAGGGACGCGTTTTCGCTCGCTCGAAGGGCCTTCATTGTGGTGCGGTGTTGAAAAAGCCACCACCAGTTTGTTGTTGTTTGTTTATTTGCTGCGTGGAGGAGAGGGGAAGGGAGGTCAGCAGCAACAACAGCAACCAACACCACAACGACCACGACCGAACCTCACTGAATGGTGTTCAGGCCCAACACCGTGACTCCGGTGGGTCTCTAATGGAGCAGTTTGTACGCGAATTCACGCGCCCAACTAGATCCACGACCACTTTGGCCTGGGGAGGTCTGAAAGTCTCCCACCCTTGTCGTCCGCTCGTTTTTAACTAGTTTCCTCGTACGCGCTCGGAATGCCGAAATGGAAACCGTGCTAAAGCATCGGACCTGCGAATGGCCACGCTGGACCACCACCGACCAAAACCGTTTCGCGGCAGCAATGGTCAATGCAATGGCCCCCGTCCCAACACCCCTTTGCGATGAGGTAATGCAATGGCGATCGGATTTGCAGCGCGCGAGGAGCGTCGGTTGGGCAACCGCGTTGGTTTGGCACTTTCTTCGTTTTTCCTTTACTGGCGGTTGCGTTCCGCGACGTCGTCGGAGGGGTCGTTGTTGCGTAGTTTGCCTGTTTGGCCACTCGTTTGTTTACGATTTGGAAAGAATGCACTTGAAATTAATGTGCTGTTCGTGTGTCGGCAGCGTCCCTCCGGTTGACGAATCGAACGCAATTCGAATCCCTGTAAAGGTGTTCAATCGTTTTTATTTTATTTTATATACGATCTTAAAATAATAAAGCGTGACTAAGCGTGTCTCAAAGACACACCACTTTTTTCAACTTCTCAAACCAGATTCCTTTCTCAGGCAATTCTCCAAAAATAAACCCTGGCAACGTGGCGATCGTTGACCTTGTACGTTTAAAATGAACCGCATCTATTGATTGTTGATTCAATCTATTAGCATAGAAAACATCGTTTAACACTTTTCTTGAGCAACGTATGCATAAAAAACGATCGACGATTGGAAAAAAGATAACTAAACTTATTGAATGAAGTAAATTTTGTTGCAAAGTTATATCACTTAAGTGCTTTAAAAAAATATTATGACGGCCAGTAAGGCGACTATACGATACTTCGTAGAACGCATGACCACGTGCTGCTCCGCTTGGGCTTTAAATTGTTGGAATGGATCCTACGTTTAAGAGTTGTCAAGGTTTTATCAGTTGGACGTGGTTGAGAGACATAGATAGGGTTGTCAGTGCTAGTATTGATAATGATATTTGACCGATTCGACACATCAGTATAATAATCTCCATCTTTTATAAGTTTTTCTTAGCTATTTGCCCAGTTTAAGCGACTTTCTGGTCCAAAGAACGGAATGATTAAGCAATTTTTCTTTCTGCCTGTCGTTACGGCCTCTTTTGCCATTTGGGAACCCACAGCATAGTACGTGGCCGGACCAACGTGGGTTTCCGAATGATTTTGTAACCTTTCTACATAAGTGAAAAAAAAATAAAAAAATCATATTAGCTGAGTCCGGCAGATAAGAAAAGTCTAACAACACAAAACAACTTGGTTCCGCGATAATGCTGGATGTGTTTACATGTAATCAAACATAGTCGGTTGCTGTTTTGGCTACGGCGGAAGTTTTCATGATAAAGTTGTTTGATAACTTGTTCTGAATTTTAAAAAATATGCTACTCTTTATGTTACTTTCAACAGAAAGTTGCTGACGTTTTCCGTTTTTGCACGAAAATCGATAAAATTTGTCTATTGTTTTAATGCATACGTTATTTTCGGGAAAGGAGTGAAGAAAAATATCTATCACGGCAATAGATGTTCATCAATACATATCTCAACAATTTGTTGTTGGAAAAACGCTAAATTTGCACACGAAACATACAATTTTGAAAATAAACATTGAGTTTGTCCTCACGACCAACCGCATCATTGGCGACCGGCTTTGACCAAATCCGGTCTCCTGGGGCCGGTTTTGGCCGATGCATATTTGCACATGTCATTATACTATCGCAGGTTCGAGCCTACACTTCTTTACCTTGTTCTACTGCCACCTTGGGCTCCTCGCAATCGATGGAGCCCGTTCACCTTCGACTCGTTTCAAATTTATCCATCAAAATATCAACAACCGCGTGCGTGCGTGTATGTTTTAGTGCACACAGGTGGGGTTGTTAATTTTTTTTCAAATCCATTAGAAACCCACGTAGAAAGCATGTCCATGTTTGAGAGCGCAGAGCAGCACATTTGAACAAATCGAGAATTTCCATAGCGTGGTTTGCACAAATGTGTGGTGGCTGGCAACTTAAGGTGCCGCCTGTTGTCTCGCTTGCGGGAAAAACACTTGAATTTTTCATCTTACGGTAATTACGACAATCAAGCAAAGGTTAATCATTTCATCCATAATCTTGGCTATTTGCCTTACGAGGAGTGATAAGAATGAAGTTTGTACATGTCAATATATTTATTTCCTGTTTTCAACCGAGTGTTAGAAGCGCAAACACACGAACAATTTCATGCTCTCAGCCGAAACCTTGGGGAACCAATTTATGGAATCGGTGACCTACAGCTGTGTGGTTGAAAAAAAAACAGCTAAGAGTTATCGCATCCATTTACAGTCTGACAGGTCAATCCATATTAACGTTTTAATGTCCAACCAAGTCCACAAATGGATGGGAATATGTTAACTTAGTTTTTTGTTCGTAGAGAATATTAAATGTTAAGGTTGTTAGAGACCTTTTTTTATCTATGTTAAGCAGCAATAGAAATCGACAAATTGTGTAGCGACCTCAAGATAAATAATTGTCTCGGATTTGACATCAAAAATTTCCCCTTCGGAAACAAGCTTCGAAGAAGCTGAATTAATATTTTCGAGAACCAATTGTAACATTATCGCACGCATTGATCTCTTGCGCCGCACCGTTCATATTCGCGATCCAACCGCCCGGCCATTACGTAACATACCGGTTCCAAAAACACCCCACGGAAATCATCTGTTCGAAAACGACCATCGAGTGCGGTTGTCGGTGTGGTTGTGCATCGGCAAGCACGTGCAACTGCAAGGGCCCTCCCGATTTCCTCATTTCCACGAGTGCACTTTGCAATCTTGCTCGATCGCAAGATTATCGATCCACCGTCGATGTTGTTGGCTATACATGCGATTGGCGAGTATGTGTGTTGAGAAACGTTCGCTATCGACCCGAGACTCGTAGATTGTTTGCAATCTTGCGCAATTGGTTTTTCAAGGGACCCGTTCATGGGGGATTTCCAGGGGGATTAAGGGGAACGAAGGCGAAGATCCAGTATCGATGCCCTAAAGCACCCACCAGTCCAGCGGGCTCCTCCGCTCCGTCTCTGTACCAATGGATGTTTTAATTTTTCTCCCTTTCGGTTCTTTCGTCCCTCCGGCAGGTCTACCACCTTATCGCTGACGATGGCTGTCAGTCCGACCAAGTGGCACTTTGCGGCGCACATGGGGCAGCTGCTGCGCGACGCCGGCGACACCCTGGTCACGCCGATCGGCTGCTCGCACCTCTGGCCGAGCTGCCCGTACAGCTCGAAAAAGCTGCTCAAGCTGACGAACGTGGTCCAGCTGAAATAGACCGGAGCCTCCTAGCGAGGGAAGCAAAGCTGCCTTCAAACAACTACACTTCCAAGCGTCGACGGTGGACATTGCTGTGACTGACCCCCCGGAGAGGCGCAGAGATTCCAGCCGATTCGATGGTGCTGTCAAATTGACAGCGCAAAGCTTTCGTCAGCAGCTGCGGTTCGCGATCTTGATGAGATGAATCGGTGAAGCCTTCAGCATCTTTCGACCGACTGCCGACGACAACGTTTCACACCACATCTCAACACCGTGTTCGAGCGGAAATCAAATGATCGAAGATGGAAAATCCGGTCCATCGCAAACCGGCAGTTAATCAAATCAATTCGAAATGAACCGTCCGTGGAACGCTGCATGACCGGGTTAATGTTTCCTTCCTGGCAGAGAAAAAAAACGAACCGACTCCCCATGTTGACCTTACACGGCCCATTAGTTTTAGTAGTCGATGTGCGGTGATTAACTATCCCATACTTCACCTCGCCAACGGGTGTGCCAACAGCGAGCCCCGGGCAAACAGCGGCACTGCAGCTTTAGTGTAAATTTTAAGCCTCATAAGCTGCACAATATGTTATACAGTTTTACTTCGTTTAATTTTTTTTGGCTTTGATAACGGCAATTGTTTCGAAATCAGTCCCCGCACGTCGCCGGTTCGGAAGGCCGGAAAAGCGCATGCCACACGCACCGACGGAAGGGTGACCGAGCGGGTCGACGATGAGCTAACGCGTTTAATGCTGTACGTGCGAATGATTCGATTACTCGGACGCCCGGGGGTCGGGGTCGGGGTGCCGGACCCGAAACCGGAAGGTTAATATGTTGCCCGGCATGTGCCGCCTCCGCCGGTACGACGTACGACGAACAACCGGCGTTTGCTGGTGCGGTGGTCCGGTGAACCGTAAAATGTGATCGATAAACGATGTCAAGTGTAAAATAATGGCAACACTGTAATAAATCTGTTCGTGTAGATAGGTAGAACATAAATGAATTGATGCTGGCTAGCAGAACATGCGCACGGGATAAATGGAGCTGTTTGTGGAGCAAAAAAGTTGAAGCCATGTGAATAATTTTTAAAAACATATTTTAAGACAATGAACCTGATGACTGCTGTACATAATAAGATTGTTGTAAATATAAATTAACTATATCTGTAGAGCAACAAAAGCAAAACCACTTCAATGTTAAATTTTATCTAAACTTTAGAACGTGTTGGAGAATAAAAAAAATGTTATTGTAGTGTGAAAACAATTGTAAAATGTTCTGCTTATGTGTTAAACTTAAAATGTTTACAATTTGATAGGAAAAACTATGCAGATGATAGCACAAACGCAGCAGATCATAAAGAAATCGTGACAGATGACAAGACAAGTGAGTATAACATAATTATGGCAGAATATAGCAAAATTGTGGTAGATGCCATCATCTGCTAATTTTGTGTTATCAAATGGTAAACCGTGCAATGCAATGCCATCAAAAATTTGTAGTCAACAAAAAAAGCTTTCTATGTGTAGTTTTCTTCTGCATGACTGAGTTAGCTACCTTATTGGATTAATTTTTATTTTATCTACCTGAAACCGTTATAAGTGAAAAACATAGCTTTCCTACTGACAATTTGTAGATTGGCAGATAGAAATTTCTACCTCATCTGGAACTTGTTTGTCAGTTGGCTGAATTTAAATTGAATTTAATATTTTACATCACACCACGTTGCAGGAAGAAATTCATTCATTCTCCATGATTTAAGTTTTCTTTGTCTCACCGATGCATTTTCGGTATTTACAGCAAGCCACCTCCTACCACCTTTCACCACCTTTCCCGTCCCCCCGGGAAGCAGCTTCCTGTTCGGATGATTTTGGTTCTATTCCGCCACCTGGGGATTCCGGACAGGAAGCGGAAAAAAAGGATATGCTGCAACCGCAACGAAACGCTCGACGAAACGCAAAACTTTTCACCAGAACCGAGCACCGAGAAAGATTTATTGCATTCAACAGCTTTCCCGTTGTGTGAGCGTTATCTGCTGGGCCATTCCTCTCCCCGGTCGCGTGCACTACCGTTGCGGTGGAAGTTTTTCCCACCTTTGTGCCCGCGAAAGCTTAAACGTGATATCGTTAGCACACCGCCATGGTTACTATCAGCAGTTGGTTGGCAACAATCCCCCCACCACACACACACGCCCATCCCGGTGCCGGAAAACGCGAATCAAGTCTCATCGCGGCTAGAATTTCCGAACCGAGTTTTTCACACGCCCTCAGAGCAACATGCTTAGCTTAGCGTGATTTACATACGGTTCCGGTTCGGAGGATTTCCTGCTTTTTCCCACCCCAATGACAAATCGAGACCGATTCGGACCGAAGCTCCAGTGGCCAGTCTGGACCGGAAAGGTACGTCGTGCGAGCCAAATGGTAGACATTCTTTTCGCAAGTCCGTGTCCGATTGCGGCAAATCGTTACCCTAATTCCAACGCTATATCCGCTTGCCTATCAGCATCGGTGCAGGGCACGGCAAGCGAGAGGTTGATCTTCAGATGGCCGAGAACTTAAAACCCTTTTTTGCGAGATCCACCAAAGCACCGTATAGAGCGCCACCATACGTCAAAAAGGAGGGGAAGCTCTGGTTTGGACCCGATTCGAAATGTTTACCATTCGTCTTGATTTAATCCGAGGACCGCTGCGCTTTATCTGCTGACTGGCTGGATTACGAGCGATTTGGATTGCCCGGAGCAACCAGCGGAGATGAAAACCGACACGTTCCCTTGGCGTTCGAGTGTATCGGTACCGCACGGATTACCTCGTAGGTAGTTTGGGCATTATTTCGGCAATGGTTTCGGACTTCTCAAGCCCGTGTAAAGTGGCAATATTTTCCCCACATACTCTGCTCGAACGCTAAATCACCGCCTTGAAACCCGTTGCCAAGAACTGTTGCTAATTTGTCAGCCATTGTGTCCGTATGCGCCTTAACCCACCCTTAAGTCGGTGTGTTTGGGTCTTTCCCCCGGCCAGTGACGGGGAAAAGATAGATAGCAAGAGTGGGGTGCAGTGTGCCGTGAGGGGAGATGTGCGGGTAGTAAAAACAGAACCAAAGCTGGCGACTTACCTTGGCAACTATAGCCATTTTTGTTCAACTCGAATCCCTCCGAGCAGTCGCACTCGTACATGCCATCGTGCAGCTCGTAGCACAATTGCTCACAAGGACTCCCGTGGCCACAACGTCCTGGAAACATAAATGAACGGATGAATACGTATGAGCGATGGTGGAAAAGAAATGGTAAGGGGGCTTGAAGGAAGGAGTTGAGAAAATTGCGAGGGTCGTTAGCTTTTTTCGCTTTCTAAATCTTTCATTAAAAACAAAACTACTTTAAAAACCCCTATTGGGACTGAATTCCCTAATATAAAGCTAGCTGTTTGTAATACTTAACATGCTTACTCGAAAACATATGTCTGTTACACGTGATGGGAACAAAATATGATAACGATGATTTGGGAAAGAATAATAAACCCAGTTGGTACTAAGAGCTAAGGACTGGCCAAACCTTCCGAATTTAAAGTCGAACGATAACTTAATGATTACTTGCAATAATACATAAAAGTTATCCAAAACAATAATACTCCACAAAATGGTGGGACTCGAATTCGGTTTATTACTTTCGATGAAAATTAAAAACGGTATGAATTCAGTCATGAAAACTTCTTGATTGTGTACTAATACGTTTTAGTACAGGTTCAAATAATCATGAGTATTGCATATTGCATAAATTATGGCGTTTGTTTCGATTTGAACTGTTTTGCCTATTCCAGCAGTATTTCGTCAGAGTCATAACAAAGTATTCTACATGAACATTTCATACATCCTATTGGCATTCTTAAAGATTGAGGAATATCATCCAAACTTGTTGATTAAAAATAAATCTATATCGAATTAACGATAGCCTTCAAATTAAGTCGAAGCCCGAAATGCTTACAAGAAGCCAACAAAACTCTCAAAACATATGCCGCAATTCGCTGTCACCATCGCATGCTATTATTACCTCCTGGTTACAAAACTTCTGATTCCTCAACAGAACCAACCGCCACTGCCAGATGGTATAAACAAAAGAAGTGCCAAAGATAACTTTTCCAAAACGACACCCACGATACTCTTCAGACACCACGCCAACAATTTCCAACCGCAAATGCTCGAAAAGCCATCTTTTTTTATCATTCGCCATGAGAGAGAAAACCGGAAACAATGAGGCAAAGCCGTTGTCACCGTTATCCTTTCCCGGGGTGCATTTCTCCGGATGCACCGGGAGTGCCCGGAAGGAACCGAGCGAACCGAGTCGGGCCAATGGAGGCCGGGAAACGCCATTAGTTTCATATTACTACTCCCTTCCTCGGCGTCGGTTGAGTTATAAAATTTAATCAAAAACTTGTTGATATGCAATTAGGTGTCTTTCGTTCGTTCGCAAAACGAATGGCGGCGAAAGCATATTTCGGCGAACCTTGCGACTTTCGGTCGGCATCCGCTGCATTGTGTTGGCGGAAAAGTCGGAAGCATAATGGAAGGCCTGATGTACGATTATGATGCTGACACGGTCGACGGTAGGACGACACTAGGCTGGTTAACTTGAGTTGCGACAGAGCTTGTGGTCTCGTTCAGGAAAGGAAAAGGAAACACTTTCACACTTCTTCGTTTTTCTAGCTCATTAGTGGCGTATGCAGCGATGTCGGATGCGAAAAATAGTGGAGCATATGATTTTTAATGTGCACGGGTAAGTTGAATTAAAACATATTACAGTGTGAATGATTTTTTCGTGTGATCTAGCATTAAATTGTCTCTACATTATTATTGTTTCAACTCTGGTTCTTGCTTTTTCGTACAATTATTCATACGCACCGAAGTATGGCAAGATTGACTTTTATTCGTTTCTTATCGTTTATCCCCATTTTGTCCCTCCACTAACACCATCTTCCGGAAACATCCCCGGAGACGGTGTCGTTGCTGCCAAACCCACACAATCATGACCTATTTTGGCAGTAAACACCTTTGCCTGTCGCTCTCCCACCCTCTTCCCCGGCCAGGAGAAGGGAACATTTGTCATCCTGCCAGAGCAAACCGGAACTGGCTCAGTAGTGGAAGACCAACTGAAAAGATTAATGCTTCCTACGGAACGTCTAATATCGTAGCATTGACAAATCGACGACCCTATTTCTTTCTTCTATTTTGTTTTTTTTGCCGCAAAAGGTGGATGGGAAAAGGAAAGTTTCCGATTTTTTCCACCATAGGATATCACGAACAAATTGATTCAACATTGAAACACCTTGCAGTGCCATTATAGAGTGATTATGTTATGCACGAAACCTTCAATCATATTGCGAGAGGAGCATAACATATAATTCTTGTCCGACACAAACTTTCCTTCACATGATTTATATGAATATAGTTGAACTAAATAGAATAAGTTCTGGAGAAATTTTCCCCGAACCAATAATGCTTTTAAAATTCACTCGTTGCGAAAAGCGCACATACACAGCAACTAACAAAGTTTTGTAAAGTTTAGCAACACTTGTATCCACAAATACTGTTTAAAGTTAGGAATAAGCCATTAAATGCCAAAGTGTGTTTCTTGGTGATGGCCGTTTCATTGTTTGGTAGCGAGTTTGAATTGGCCTCGCCGACAGTTTATCTAAATCAAGTCGGGTTGAATAACATAAATAAACTAGCATGGGGAAAGCGAAACATTTTCACCTCGATGAACGTTTTGCCGTGCGTGTGACTTATCTCCGCTAGTCATTTTGAGTTCCAGCTCCCAGAGCACGATTAAGATTGTGTATTCTTTTTCTTAACTTTTCCTTCCTGCCCGTCCCTGAGGGTTTTGTTTTTCTTTTCTGTATTCTTTAAGATGTTTTTCAAACACACACACACACACCGACACACTCTCAGCTTAGGTTGGAAAGGCCAACACTCGATACGGTAGCAAACGGAACGGCTTCGGCAGGATCGTCACCGCCATATTTCAAGGATTCCCTTTTTGTTTCATCCTTCAGCCGAAGCATAATTCATCCATAATTCATAACATCTCCCTTTGCGCATCAGGGGCGAACTGTTTTATCCGTCCTGCCGTATTTGACCGACGCGTCGGGTTTGGGTGGGGTGGGGAAAATTGGCAGTTTCTTCAATGTCCCACCCGCAGCCGTCCGTTATTCTTTCGCCGGTGCTGGAAATCTGTAGATCCACGGGAAGCGGTAGGGCTGCGGAGTTTCTTCACCGTACACCCGGTGGAAAATACTACGTTTTTCTTCGCCCCAGCAGTCGTCATTGCCGGTGGGAAACCAGGAGTATCCGGAGTGCTTTCACATCCGGCACATCCTCCCTCGTCGGCACTCCTTAGGTCAGATTGCTGATGAAGAGGTTTACGCGACCGTTGAAAATAGAGTCAAGTAAAGAACAAGTATGTTTGCTGGGCATTTATAGAATGATGACATTTTCTTTGTAAATCTTGTGCAGAATAAAAAATAAACTGTGAAGGACATAACGAAGAGTGAGTGGGGGAGGATAAAAAAAACACGAACAGAATTGAGGTAAAACAGAGAGACTGTTCCACTTCCCAACCGGTACGACATTGGAGTCTCTTTTTTTCACCTAACCGCGCAAAGAGTTTCCGACGGTGTACTTCAAACCTCGACTCTTGCAATGCGAGACGGACTTGTTCAAACTCGTACCACATAAATCATCACCATATAGCGCAGTGAGTCTGTGACTTTTTGCCCGGAACCCATGACACGAGCCACGAGCCTGGCCGAGAGAATGAAGGGCCGGAGCTTACCGGGTTTTTGTACGGGTTTTCCCAGCCCCGGATGCGGAAGGACACGTACGTACGATTCATGAGTCCGCCGCCTTCATGTACGCCACCGGATGTGCCGTTTAGTGTTAACGAAGGAAAGCGCGCGCAAGCTGCGAGAAGGAATCCTATTAGTGTTGGGGGCCGTTTATTTGAATGCTTTCGGATTTTTTTTTCGTCTGCAAGCTTGTTTTGTTTGCAACGGTGGGCGAAAGCGACGGAAAATAAGCCATTTTCCAGGAAAAATATGCATTTCAATGGAGAGAAAAATGGGCAGCTGGAAAACAAGCAAAACCCAATCTTGAACTTTCAGCCTACAAGGGTAAAGGACTAACAGTTTAAGGAGGCCCTAATTGTGTCACGTTCTTCATAGCAAACCACGAGGCGGCTGCTCTTATTTGGATGTTTTTTAGCAGACCCGCCCTCCCCCAAATTAAACCACCCGTTCCATTAACCTTTGCTTACAACAATATAAAGTCCTTTTTCCCCCTTTTGTTGTGTGGGTTTCTTATCATTACAGCTTTCCGCGTAGCTGCCGAATTACCCTTCCACTTACCATGATTTTATCGTTAGCATTTTCAAAAATCTTACCACAAGCCGTTTCGCTTCGCTTTATGCTAAGAGAATATAAAAATTTCATGCATGACTTAAAATGCATTCAGCGTTTTTTCCGACAGCAAACAAAAGGAGACATGAAAACTTATCGAAACGTTAAGATGGTTTGGAATAAAAAGCACCAACCTTTTTTTTTGAAGTTTGAAGTGCTGTGAAAAAAAAACTGGAGGGCACACGTCATCAAAGCGAGTGTTTCCGTGTCGAAAGGCAGCCTCGAAATGGTGGTGCGTGGAAAAGCGTGAGTATCTCTCATGACCTGGCCTCACCCACGCGTCACTTGGCCGGATGATCATTATGAATAAATAAATGTTAAGCACCGAAAATTGCATTAAATATTAAGCCCTCGGAACGGTTTCATGGTTTGAAAAAGAAAGTACGACGCAGGATGGAAAAAATACACATCCGAAAGATAAGAGATCAGAACTTCCGGGTTTTCGGGCTACTTCCCGCGGATGACGGGTTGCCGAGGATGGTTTGGATGGAAATTGCGTTCTGAAGCAAACGTTTCACCTCACCGACCCCCGGTACAGCGAAAGTGAATGAGGATAACAGCGAAAGAGAAATCATGCCAAAAATCCACGCTTCGAGATGGTTTACCGTTCGCTGACTTTCAATCGGGTTTCCGGGCACGGAGGGGGTCTCCATCGTGTGGCAGATTGATGATGATTACGTTGTACCCTCGGCCGGCGGAGCAACGGAAAGCTGCTGGTTCACAAACGGTGAACAAAAATCATAAACAAGCTTATCATCTGATCACAACAAGGATATGATAAAATCCCTAATTGAACATGTTCTTCGCCCGCTTCAACCGAACGGAAAGTGCCCGAATCTAGGACATCCTCACGAATGAAGACGTCGGGCCGGGTTGTGGGTCATAAAGTTTAAAGGGGAAAAGATAAGCACCAAACAAGAAGTTATAAATCAAAACCTTACACTCCACCAAACCAAAGATAACAGTTGCAAGGCTAAGCGAAATGATGTTTTTGCATTTACAACGAATATTATTGTTTACAGGGTAAACTCAATTGTTTTCATCGTTTAAAATATGTAAAAGCCATCGAATTATGTTTGAAGCTTACGGTCATAATTACTTATGATCCAAAAACCATTAAGTAGAAACTGTTTATCTCCATTTGAAATGGGTTCATTAATTTTAATTGATGATGAGTTTGATGAGCGTTTCTCATCCGAATCCCACTTAAATCGTAATTGCTTTATCGTTATTTAAATTAGAGTGAGGACATTCATTTGATGGTGATAGGAGTTCAGATAATAGGAAGCGAATATTAATAAGTTTTTTTAATTTGATATGATTTAACAAATAAATCGAATAAATCCATGTGTTGTTCCCAGCTGCTTGTCTTGCTTTTCCGTGCCCAGGATAAATGAAGAAAATAGTCAAAAAATCCTAAATTTACTCTCGCCAGATACGTTTGCTGTCGAACCGAATGAGTTGCTCAAAATAGTCAATATGTTGAAAAGTGTAGCACGGCAAAACATTTCAAACCGGTTTGTTTTTCTTCGAGTTTAAAAAAGCCACACTCCATCTCTACGTCACGCTACGCGATTGACGCGAAACAATCTTCTCGATGTTTGTTATTCATAGAATTCCCCGAAAATGTTTTCTAATTTGCCCACAAATCCCTTCGAACCTTCACCGCGCCTCCACCGTTGGCCGTAACCTTTCTCGGGCCGCATACGAAATGTCAGCAACTTTCTCAAAAGGAGTGAAAAAAAAAACATTTCCATTTTTCTTTTCCACATCCGCACACTTATGCACAGTTAACATTTGAACTGCCGACCCTCAAGCACGCTGTTCCGCCTCTAGGCGCGCTTCGCTTTCATGCCATTCGTCGGAAGTGTTTACTTCACTTCCGCTTGAACTCGAACTCTTGCCGTTCTATTTTTTTTTTTGGCTCGTTGGGAAGCGGCTTGCGATGAATGAAATAATAAAAAGAAGGAAAAGCGAAAAAGTGGAGCCTGCCAGCGCTCGACACGAGCTGTGCATGCGCTCACACACAAATGCGCACGAGGGAATTACCGTAGATCAAAGGCTACGAAGCTCATGAATAAGGAGGGCCAGGGAAGGCATCGCCCGTTGCGCAAGGACTCCCAGTTTGCTTACAGGAAGTGCGCTTCACTTCTCGGCGTTTAATGTTACGCTTGCCGGCGCACACCGCCTTATCATCGATTTGCCACGAAACGAAACGATGTATCAAGTACCTTTCCGGGACCGTTCAGGGCAAAGCCACCCTCCTTGACGTTGTCCGTGTTGCTTTATTCGTAATTGAGCGACTTTCGGCAGGATCACTAAAACAATGCACGATAACGATAAGAATCTGATCGCTGATTTAGACGCTAGAAAGAATAACAAACTTCGATTTTTTCAAGCAGCTTAACAAAAATCTGTATGCTTCTGGAAAGATTCCCCCGTTCCCAAAAAAATGACACGTTCCCATGCTCTCATCATATGCTGCCCTCAAGAAAAAAAGAGGGCGTGAGAAATAAATTTAAGCAAGTACCGTGTGACTTCAAAAGCCTGTAGAACGATAGGTAGTTCCAGTTCCAGTAACTTCCCCTATGGATCCTCACTGTCGGGTCCGTTCATCATGCATTCGGAAGAATATTCCTATGGAAGGTTGGACGTTCATATTCAACCGTACTTACAGAAAGGCCCAGCTTCTTTGAAGCCACTTTATCAAACTCCAAACCATACACCAGCGCGGGACTTTGAAAACAAGCGGATACCATTTCGCGTATAGCTTCGACGTCATGGCTACACCTCGGGAATCACTGCACAGAGAACGTCCAACTGTTGGCCAGAAGCCTCGCTAGGATTCAATATTTCGAGCCAGCTTTTGTGTAAGCAATATCCGACAGGACAACACGACAGCGCCTGCTATAGTCAGGCGGTTGGAAAGTTGGCCCAACTTTGTGCAACCCAGACTGAACACGTCTTTCAGGAATTCACCATTTCCACCCGGCCTACGGTTTGTATTATTTATTTTGTCCCACGCCAGCGTGAGGTTTTCCCCGAATCCGCTCGTGTGCACACTCGCTGTATCCCGTCCTGCCGGATCGATTATCTCGTGCGGGAGGAAAGTATTCAATGCTGCGACAGCTGTTCGGGTCGTTACATCATTCGGCGAGGCTTTCCCGTAGGTCGTCGTCAGAGGACGTCCAACAAGAGCATCGCGATGATACTACAATTTTGTCCAGCCAGTCCTTTACAAACATGCCGGTGAGTATAAGGAAGTGGGTGAGTCGCTCGGCATCGCTTCGCCAGCAACGAAGTTACAATAATACGGTGCAATCATAAGCAGCTGCGATGCAATCAAACGTGGCGGCGTGTCGCAGCAGCTTTGTTGCCAAGGAGAGGCGGTGCCAGGTTCGTGGTACAAGGCGGGCATGTGTTCTGCGGACGTGATCATGGTTTCATAAGTTCTCGTGCAAGTAGGAACATATTTCGTTTCATGAACAGCAGCTTGGCAAGCTGGAAAAGATATTAGCAGATAGCTATAGCCTCGATGTGGCTTTCGTTGTGGCAGAATGGTGTTCAATAACATTTATCATTAACTTATAAAAGTTACATTTCTAGTGGCAACACGGATGACTCGAATAGCCCCACGTAAATTGGAACGAAAATTGTTTGACGTAAAATTAAAAATGGTGTTATGGTCTCTAAATGTCTTACACAAACTACACATCGACAAAGAACAACATATTGCTCAACAAAAAGAGTTTACAACCAAGAATGAGAATACAACCAATGACATATTTTTGAAATCATTTTGGGTGAGGAATATAGATACAATTGAATAATTTTCAGTATCAATGTATTTATGACATATTCCAACTTGATTTGGGTGAAACATTTAAGCTCGTCTCCAAAATTTTCATAAAGGGGAAAGAGCTCTTATAGTAGTGCTTGTACCAATAGTGGTTGTAGTGGCATAAAATCCTTGCTTTTCGATGAAATAAATACAACAACCTTATTTGTCCTTGTATGAAATGTTCTACGCTCTTTTAAGGTGTGTAAAACAGATAAATCTTGTCCCTCTGTAATATAGTAAGGCTCAAAAATTAATATTTTTTAAACAGGATGTATTAATATGTTTGATTCCTCAAGAATTTATCAGGATTGCCATGATTTCCCTAGGGCTTTAAATACCGCAGAAAGCATTGGCATTGGTCTATTAGACTAATTTAATGGTCTATGGCCAAGACAATGTATTGGTCTATGAGTAATTTGGCAGTTCTATTTGAAATATGCTTATAAAATAAGTTGAAGGCAAATTATTTCAAGTATTTTCCTAGTTTTCCAAACACTACCACCGACATAAGAACACGGTACCACCGTTGTAGGAATTATACCACCATAAAAGGAACAACCGGGTAGGAAGAAATAACGCTTTTTTCGTGTATTTTTCACGATAAACGATGAAAATAGATATTTTCTCAAGAATAATGGTGTTTCGATCATAATTGGTGTAAATATTTAAAATATTCTATATAGACACTCATAAATTGCATCATACTGTTAGTAACATGACTAAGTGCGCAACTTTTGGTACAGTTACTCTATTCATGTCGGAATCTAGTGCGCAAGAAAAACGTTTTAGCTGTTCTATGCGTTGATGAAATCAACATCAATGTGTCACTTACAGCTCACACAAACCGAATTATAACCTTTTCAAAAAGCGAACTTCTTGTTAGACTAGTTTCATCAAATCATCGAATAACACCGAAGCGAACCAAGCACAACTGGCGCCTCGGTTTGATTTCGGCCGAGAACAAACTGTTCGTTAATCAGGCACGTCCTATGCTACCGGTACATCTACCGCGAACTCGTGCCGGGCACCATCTGGTCAGAAAACGGGAACTTGCTCATCTTTGGACCAACCAACCGGCAAGGGTGCCCTGGTGGCGGACCGATGCTGTAACTACGTCTTAACTTTTACAGCCGTACGTGGCATCTCGGCAGGAAAGTCTTTCACGTGGTTTCCGGCTCGCCGAGCTGAAATCAAACCGGTTGTTCGAATGACTTATTATTTCTGGTCCCAAGATAACCGAAATACAATTCGGCCAATATACGTGCATTTCCGGGTTCCGCATCGCTGCTTCCCGAATCACCATCCGCTGCGTGTATCAAAGCAAAACATATCATAAAAGCTCGATGTTCCTGCCACCGTCCGGGGACGGAATGTCGAAATAAAGTCCCCGAAAGTCGTAAACCAATGCAACGTGGGATGGGAAGGCACCCGGCACAGTTGAGAGCACCGCTGATCCGAGCTATTTCTGCTTCTCCGGGTTCACCGAGAGCTGCCACAACCTGTCATTCCCAGTGTCGTCCAATTGTGGCGCTCTATCATCCTGGCGATGAGTTCGAGCGTGCCCCCGGCACACGAGCAGTGCCGCAGTGAACTCTTCATCAGGCATGAAATCGGAAAATCAGACATCACATACCACACTCGCCCATTTCGTTTCTCGGCTTCGTTGTCACACGAACCTCAACCTGTCGGTGGGCGAAAGGTGAGGAGGTTTTATCTGTTTCGTGTCCTTTTTATAAGGCCCTATACCTTTGCCTTATCCCTGGATTAGTGCGATTTCATCTATCCGATGGTGTTTCGAGGATGTTTCGGGCCAGCATCACTTAAGGCCATCGAAGCGAAAGATCTCGAGATCCTTCGAACGGTGTCCAGATTCTCCCGAGCCGCACTGGAACTGTTCAGCCCTCGGGCGAAGGTGAAATGGAAAGAAATAAAACACGTTGGTGTGCATGAAAAATGTATGAGCCGTGGTCAACCTAGCATAGGCCAATGGTGCGGCACAGCTCTCTGCTACGGTAAGGAATTTTATCATTTTCTGCTGAGCTATTGGTTCGACTTCGTATGGTGTTTGAATTCAGTCGATGACTGCCCGGTCCCGTCTCGTGCACAAGCATTCGTGATGGATCGGAAATTATAAGCTCAACCATGTGCGAGACATGCCAGGGCTCTGGTATGCCACCCGCTGGAAGCGCACATATTTCCATGCCGGAAATATCGTACCTTCAGCAACGCACTGATGAAATTGCTTCCTCCACTGGTTCACCAAGGTGAGGCAAAAATAGCTTTATCGACGGTTAAGCGTACGCAGATCACACATGGAACGATGTAAGTGTAAATCGTTGATTGACTTTCTCGGCCTCGAGTCACCGGCTACGCTTTACCGTAAGATGAACCTGAATCAGAAAGATTTCAATTATTTGAATCTCCTGCATCGTCTGCAACAGGAAAACATTTATCTAACGAGTACGGGAGCCTCTTTCTCTGACGCAAGAACCATACAAGAAGTACTTCACTCGTGTCCATGCAGCGTCAAAGGAAATAATAAACAAATTGAAGATGGGGTACTTTATATTCACTAGCAACAAGAAAAACTTCCTTTCGGTAGTGCCTTCATCAAATGAACAGCACAATAGCTTCACCGACTTGAGCCATGGTCAAGTGAAAGGCCAGATGGAAGAGGAAGATGAAATCTGTTTCATCTTAATGGAATAAATCTCGACCTGTAATTATCTTAACATCCTGCTTTGCATTCTTGCATGTGGCTGAAGACAAGTTGATCAGACCATACCAGAGAGCAAACCACATAAAAGCAGCTAAGAGCCTCCAGCTGGTGTTTAGAAGAGTGTTTGATCTTGCAACTTTTACCTCTCAAACTGTGGTATGGCCCTGATTGCGACGGGTTACATTTTTTATTGTTCCGTACATGAAGCATTTTCATTAGATATTGTCTGTGTAAAATGATGGTAAAATGTTAGAATAAAAAGTTGAATACACAGCATATCAATTCAATTGGTTACCAGTTAAACTAATATCTCAAAAGGGGTTTAACTTCTTACAAAGGCCTTTTCGGCAGGAGTAACTTATGGATTCTCCCAAGAGGACTCGACAGAATCCATCCTTACTCAATACTTGGTCCACATTATCAAATTAGCACTCACACACCTGTGAGAAATAGCAGGGCTCGTTAAAAAATGTTCTTGACTTTAACAACGTCTATAAAATTCTCTTTCCTCAGCTGCCAGCGAAAACAGAGCGAGAAACAACTCATAGCACCGCGTCTCAATGTGAAGGTTGGCTGGAAAATAATTTACTTTCGTGAAGAAAGGTCAAAACTTTTTCGCCGGCGTCATTCACAACGCATAAATCAAGCCACAAGAACGGTTGCCATAATTTAATCAGTCAGTAGTCATATTTCCCTCGCACCGCCTCTCATCACACGGCGCAAATCAACCGAGCACACTCATAAAACCTGCTCCGATTGGTCTGGGAGGGAGGAAAAATTAACGCTCCAGCAACAATCTATTATTCCACCACCGACGGCTGACTTTGACTAACCTTGAAGCAGGCGGGACTTGATATTTATGTAATCGTCTTACCTGGAAGAAAAGAGCAGAAAACAGGACACCGTTAGATGTTGGTAGCCATCAAGTTTTATGGGAAAGATAATATTTTAGATGCAAGTCTAATGTTAGCGTTCGGTAGAAAAGAGTCAACGCTCGTAACAGGGCCGAAAACAGTAATTGGACAAATATGCGAATTTCAACGTGAATCTTATATTTTCAGTTGACGTAAATAACATGTTGTGCTATGCTGCAGTTCTTCACCACGATGCTCATTTTAAATATTGTTCAAGTGGACCAATTTTAAAGCTTTCCATCGCAAAATGTGCATCATAACGAGAAAACATGGCAAACATTACGCGTCCTGCAACGACGTTATCTAACTGACATGTCAGGAAAGAAGTGGGTGCCACTTCAAAACTAACCTTCGGCGAAAGAAACGAACGCTACCGCCATCAGGCAGCCGAACTGATGCTATCGTTATCTTTTTTATTGCAAATCAGCTCCAGAAACGAAATGTTGATTGCGGCACAAGATAAACACAATCAAATCCACTGCAAGCAACGCAATGAGATGCAACTTCGTCAGCAGGAACCAATCAGTGCATCTTCGACAAAAATAAGGAGAAAACTCTCGCCAAACGGAAGGACGGTAGGAACAGGTATACACGAAATGCAAACGAGAAACGCAATTTTCGAATCGATTGCTTAGTGGAACCGATCGGACGAATTGAGTGGTCTCGTCGGTGCCGTGGGAGAGCTGGAAATCAACTTTCTCCGGAAAACCAACAGTGGAAAGAAGTAAAAGCTTTAACGAGACGGCCGATGCTAGTCAACGAAGTTGGATGCTTTGAAGCATAGTCCTTTATGCTCGATTATCTTTAAGAAAATCCACTCGAGGGATTTGTGACTCTTATTCGTTGTTTCGTGAGTGTTTTCTTCATTTTTCACAATAATATTTAGGCAAAACTTGATTGGAAAACAATTCTGACCGTTTCAAAAATGATTTTAAGGACGCACAATAAGCGCAGGAATAAAAATGGTATTTACCAAATAAACTATGAATAATATGATTTAGAGCTTCACGCAAATTAACAAGGAAATTCCTTTTTCCCTAGTTCATCGGTTTATTTGAATGGGTAAATGCAACCCTTTCTCAGTGAATGATTTTCATTCGAAACCGCCCTCAATAACTTATTCGAATCGAATAAACATACTACGCTCCGGAGCGCGATAATGTGCTCGGGTTAATTGTTTTCTGCATTTTCAATTTCCACCCGCGTTCATCGTCCGGTCGCCATGTGTGGCTGTGTGCAAGGACGTATCATTAACTGCCATATACACCCACCGCATACGAATCACCATGGCATCCGACGGTGTATATCGTGCACGGATACGGAAGGTACAATTAAACAATTTAAAATATTTCTTTGCAACGAAACCAAGCGGTCCACATCCGAGGCAGGACGTACTGCCACCGACCAGCCGGAAACTGCTTCACTTGCAAGCAATGAACCGCCTTTGCCCGCAACTTCCGGCCCGCCTTACCACCTTCCCAACCCACCCCCGGAATGGCTTCTGATATCTTAGTTTTTGCCGGGCGAGAGTGGTATAAAACACACAAACCGCACCATTCTTTGTTCTGGCGCGCGCACACCATCCTGGTTGGCTGTGCATGCACCGTTTAGTGTACGTGCCCGACAAACGAGCACACGTGCGTGCTGCTGGGTGGATGGGTGGCGGGACACCGGGGGTGATCCATGGGTACGATCTCCCACGTATGTGGAAGTTTCTTGTGCCCGTTACGTTCCGTTGCGCTCCAAGCAAGTGGCAAGCTCCAAGGATCGTGCAGTGAAAGCTCATGAAGCTCGGGTCCTGCTGGCCCAGCGAGAGGTCCCGACGCATGTGAGCGAGGGAAGGCTGCACGGGGGCCCGGGCAACGGAGGGAATTGGAAGAAAATTGAGTTTTCAGAATATCATTATTATGTTTACGTATTCTGTGCACCTTAATGCTGGCGCATAGCAGGGAGTAACGTAGCAAAATGCCAAGGAAAACGAGTGCATGAGTACGCGGATGTGTGTGGGTGTGTACGTGTGTAACCATGGATGGATACATGTATTCGTTCACTTGCTCGGAAAAATAAAAGACCTTCGCATGAAGTGGTATAAATGGGCACCCCAACGATATATGGAGAAATTAATCTTTACCTTTTCGCTTTCTGCTGCTGCTATTTCAAGATTTTGAAAACAAAAGGTTTAAAAACATAAAAGTGGCTTTTAAAAAATATTACAATAAAAAGTTTAAACATGGAACTTCAACCGATCATCATTTTGTTGACAAATTTTAGCGGCTCCATCGAGAATATTTGAAAAGTAAATTAATTTGCCAGACAATTTTAACAATAAAACTGAACAGAACTAATTCAAAAAATGTATCAATGCAGTTTACGCTGCCTACAATGTAAACAATTGTATAAAACCAATTTTCTGCCTCCAGCAGAGAAACGCCAACGCCACAAAACTGCACATCGAGCGAAAGCACATAAGAGCGAGTTTTCCACGAGCCGGGAAAAATCGTCCTCAGTTAGATTGTCTGCTATACGAGGAGTTTAGAAAAGTTGACTCACTGGGAAAAAGTGTTTCGAAGAAACGAACGAAACGAAGCACAACCATGATCAGGCTGCCTCCGGAGGGGATTTTGGTACTGAACGTCCCTGCACACAGCAGGAGTCGAAACACCTTCCGATCGCCTAGAAGTCGAAGAGGGATGCCTAAAGGTAGCCACCGTCGTCGTTGTCCCTGAATAGACGTCGCCCTGCTCGTCCAATGGTTCTCCGGGACGGGGCCAAATTGCATCGCATGTAGAGGAGTAATAAAAAATCAACATTATCGTCTAGGATTATAAAAATAATTTCCAGGAACGACGACCAGTTCTCTCCTCAACACGCGCGGCCAACCAAATACCGTCTCTCCACCCAAACGTCCATCATTCGAGATGGCGAGGTTAAAGGATGCTATCGTTCTCAATTGCAAAGGTTTGCCGTGCGGAGGGTACGGGGGATTTGCCAAGTCTTGTGGTACGAGCTTGGAAGTCCGTCTCGAAATGTCCCTTCGAAGCGACTCGCAAACGTTGCAGCAGCGAAACAGCGCCTTTCATGGCCACTTCACCGCTCCCGAGTCGGTGGCGAAAGGAATGGGAATGGCTTCTAAGAAAACGTGAACACTCTCGCTGGATACTCTCCACAGTGTGGCCATTTTCTGCTCCCCGCTGCTCCTTCCCCATTGAAAGCCCCTACGTCCGCGTGACACATTACCTTCTCTAGCGGAATATTGCTCTATTTTCGTTTTATGTATTTTCTTTAAAATCTAATTTCTTCTTACGGCTCACTTGGGAGCCACGATGGGGGGTTGCACTCTAGCTATAGCTCTTTTATGTGGCCATATAGCGACAGTCTTACAGAGGACACTAGGATAGAAAATCGAGAAGAGAAAACTTTCTAACTCTACACTGCTTTTAACAAGATAGCAAAATGCTATCGAACGCAACTCGGAAGATAGTAACAATTTTGATTGAACTTCTCTATGCTTCGTGGAAAACAAAGAAGGAAAAAAAAGGGTAACTGAAAAAGAATCAATTGAAAGGTATTAACAGACACCGGGAATTTTGAAAGATGCTAAATATTGCGAGAATTTGATATTATGAGGGACCATAACATATCATGCTCGACTAGCTTTAGAATTTTCTCTTGATGGAAAAACTGTTTCGAAGACCGTCGTGTAACAGTAGTGGTAGAGACTTTAATCAAAGTATTTTGTTGCTTCAACTTTGATGAAACAAAACTAGGTCGGTTATCTTCCGTCGGGAACGGATCGAAATAGAACTCCGTTGCCGGGCGGTGGCTCTATTATTTTATGACTTCAATCGAGCTACCCACTTACGCTGGCAATATCGTTGCAGCTCCTGGTCGCGTCCTGCAAGAGGATATTTATGTGCGTCACCTTGTTCTTCGGTGTTCTTTTGCTGTACCTTTAGTGCACGTCTTATCGTACATGCATCGGGTTTTATTTCACACAAGAGTGTGCTTTCACAAGGGTTCCCGTGCAGTGGCTGCAGGACCTTCGCGTGAAGGAGGGCTATAATTTCGGTTTAATTGAACGAAATTTTATGTACACTTTAGTGGGTTTCCATCAGCCTTGAGCCAAAAAACCCAAACAACCCCTTAAGGATCCGGTGGTTAAGGTAATCGGTAATAAAACGGTACCATAACTGGGACTTTATTGACAATAGGTAATCAACGAGCAAAAGGAGTCGTCGAAGTGAACTAAGCATATAGAAGTTCAAATCAAGTTCAGTTTATTTTAATTTTGATTTTATATTAACTATGTTATACCGATGCTCGTTAATAAATATTTGGTAAAAAAGTGCTTTCTTACGCGTGTCAAAAAAAATTCTATGATACGTACTGATAACAATTCGCTTTCTACCGCTTACGTTTCCATAGAAAAAAATACTATCGACTTTATCGAACTACTGTCACGAGACGTTGCATTATCGCAAAGAAATTCAATGGATTCTCCAAATCCTTTAATCGATTTTCAGCTTCAATAACATTTTATTGCTTCCCCTGCTTGCATAGCTTTATTTTCAGATATTTATATAATCCCACCTCTATCGCTTCATCACATTTTTTTCCTTCTTTTTACCTTTCCAACCTTTCCCCTTGAATGAGTCCCATCAGGAAATCGAAATCTTTGCCCTTCCCATCCGAACGGACTGCGGACGTGCGTTATTGGTAACGTATCGAAAGAAAAAGGGATACCGTTACCAAATCATTGCATTCTGAAGACGCTTTCTTCAAACCCAACATTCCCTGGGAAATGGTGTGCTAAACTCTTCCCTTAAGTCGAAACCTCCCCTATTCGGGGCCGGATCGCATCCTATCCGCTTTCGCTTTACGTTGGGATTGTTGTGCTCGGTAAAATAATCCGTTTTTCCCCCACCTTACCTGCTCTTGCACGATGTGGCCCTTTTTGCTCGCTTTTCCTCATAGATCACTATTTTACCCTCCCTTCCGGGGGCATTCCACGTGTTCATCCCTACAACGCAGCTTTTCTACGCAGCTAGACGCAGTTTCGCAACGTTGGGGAGTGAACACTCCGGTTTCGGTGCCAACTCCGGGAGCTCGTTGGCATTCAGTGGACGGATTCACGCTGCTGGAAACTTCACTTTACTCCGCCAGTAAATCTCAATTTGCCCACTATCCGCAGCGCATCCTTAGTTGGGGAGAAACAGTGCCCAGCAAAAAAAACGGAAGACGAAAGATCCACTTGCCAAAGATGGACGCAAAAAGAAAGGCACGAATATGATGGCGTAGGAAGCGAGCGAAATGCTAACTTGACATTCCGTAGGTTGGGGATGGATTGAGAGTTATGCATTGAAGGGGGTGGAAAGCCGGAAGAAACGACAAAGAGAAGCAACAAAAAAAAACAACAACTTTCACTCCCCCTTGTGAGCAGGAAAAATAGATGAGATTATTTCCTTCCGCACCGTAGCCGATTGAAGCCGCCCGAGTTTTCCCCCGTATATCGACGAAAAAGAACCCTTGTACTGCTGCGGGGGGTTGAGTGCCGGAATGCAGACCGGTTTGCGAATGCGGCCAAAGCGCAGCCGGGATCCGATGCCAGAAGCCAACCAGACATCCAGACATCCCATCCCAGAATCGATTCCCGCTCCCAACGGGGTTTTTCGCCGTCGTTCTCCAACGAAAGACAAAATGGAAGGAAAAATATCGACGAAAAGTTTTGTCCCTGCCCGTGCCGGACCAGTTGTTGGCCACACACTAGTGGGGTTTCGAATTTTCCAAGCTGTTCCCTACCCGCAATAATATTCCTTATTGCCTGGCTTCGGTTTCCGTTATTACCGGAGGGGAGGAAATGGACTCCAGTATAGCATTCGTATTTCCACTTTCCCGACTCGTGTTCCCCTTGGTTTTCCCTGAGGTACAGCTCGTACGGCCACGTAGTTACCTAGGGCACAATAGCGGAGTGGGCACATTCCAAAGTTTCCGTTCATTTTTACCAGCCCTGCTGCCTTTAGTTACTTCAACTAAAACGAACCATCATTTCAGCCAGTAATCAAATGTTGATTGCATTCATCTATACATTCGCGCGAAGGATGGTATACATTCCTCGCTTTTCGTCAGCATTTTTCCATCCTCACTCTTCAAATTCACTCACCCCACCGCGTGTGGAAAGCAATGACCATTCGTAGATTCCTTCTGAGAGGCGCTTCCTTCCTGCGACAATTCCCTAACTTTTTCCTTCCCTTCACTGAAACTCGTAGAAGAGTAAAAAAAGGCTATATTCGCCCCATTCTAGTGCTTGCATCCTTCGTTTTGCTTTTCAACTCACGTTGAACACACTACTCTTCTAGAGTAAGAGTGAGCTGCAAAAGAGGGTGGGAGTAAATGGTAATTAATTTTCATTACACTCGTAGAGCAATGGACTCATTCGTGTTCGGATATCCTCTTTTTTGGTTTTCGTAGTTTTTTGTCTGGGTGGCAATAAATTATTAGTTTTTACTGCCAAGGCTCTACTGGCGCTGCGCTGGTGGGTGGTTTACTTATTCATGGTCTGGCCTTCTTTTTGTGATGATTATGATGGAAAATTGGTACATTGTATGTTGAGAGAAAAAACATAAAATTGTGTGTGCCATATGAAGGAGCCTTAGTATTCAAATTTAGGGTATCTTTTAAGGTCATTATTTAATGATCTCTAGTTTTTTGTACAGCAATACAATAGCATAAATGAGACGAAATTACAAATCGATCATAAGCTCATTTATTATGCTTTTTACCTATGTTTCAAGGCTAGTGTTTATAAGACCATGTCATTAAATTTAAAAAAAAAAATAATGATAAAATAAAAATAATGTAAAAGAATTGGTTCTGTAGCAATTGATTCAATAACTTCTTTAACTTTCTATTCCTTCACTACCAAATTTAAAATGGATAAGGAAAAATATTGTACGGAATGTTAGAAACATGACATGAAGTGTCATTTCCATATTTCTTTCCATCGAGCACCAAATAAAAATTCCAACCTTCTGGACGAAGGCAGGGAAAGACCAACAAAATTAATTGCATGAACACTGTTATGTTTTGTTTTAAATCGCCGGTTTGCTGTCGCGATCTGAAGGAAAAACTCGAAAACAAGGAGAAAGTGGACAAGGTTTGTCTTATTCAAATTCAATAAAAACACTCCACTAATTTGTTGGCCGCCAAAAGAAAGAAGGAAAACCGTCACCTAATTTATCATGAAGAAGAAAAAAAAATAAAAAAAACTCACACACGCTCGCACAAACTGTCCTCCAGGCCAAAGGCAGCATATTTTATCTTGCGAAAAATGCGGTCGATCTTCGAGCCAGCAAAATTTCAGTCATTTCTCTCCAACCAAACCAAAAGCAAAGCATTTATTTTTCGTATCCAAAAACAATACCGAAAGCGAGCTTTGCCGTGGGGCAAACATCAGACACCCGTCAAACGCGACAATGGCACGGTGGAACGTCTTCTACCTAACGTTCCTTGGTTGGATCTCTTATTAAAAAAAACATCATTCTGCTATGTTTGGTGTGTTGTGTCAAACGAGCAGAAAAATGTCGCAAGGAAACGAAAACCCACCATCTTGATTCCGTGGAGCAAGGGCGAATCAAGCATAGTTTTCTTCCGTAGATCTTTAAGACTTCATTCGAAAAAGTGTCGTCCGAAATCTTGCTGCAAGAAAACGTTATTCTTTTAATTCATTATTTAGAGTGCCTCGACGGAAAAGAATAAGCTCACCCGTCGATAAGTTTTTGTTTAAATTTACTTATCATTTTTGGATTTCTGTGTATCGCGATCAAAGCACCTAAGCTCGCATGAAACAATCATGAAAGGATTATCTAAAGTATGCATTTTGTAAATAAAAGCATTGCTCATGATGCTCTTAGCGATAAAAATTTCCATTGCCACAGCTCAACTCTCATGCATTTAATAAAATCAAATGAAAATCAAAACCCTCTATCATGGCATTGCTTTTCGCCCGGGGGGTTGAAGTGCATCAAGCGCCTTCTAACAACGACTACACAAACACAGTCTGCATCTGCAATGCACTCTGCAAAATCACAACATTCCGAACAGGAGATTATGATGGTGGCAGATAGTTTCTACATTTCCATTCCCTCCATTGTCCTCGGAAGAGTAGCGAACAATGGTGAACCGCCGGGCAACTTGCTGACGGCAAAGAGAAACGCCATTCCATGGTCAAGCTCGAGCTTACCTACCGCCACCGCTGAAAACGCCCGATTTTCCATCGCTCCACAAAAGAGCAAAAGCAAAAGAAAACCCCCCACCTTAACCAGCATGATACCGTCTGCCTGTCTGCTGACAATCTGATTTCCATCGGACACGGTCAGCGGTGGGGAAATGTTTTTGCTTCTCTTTGTTAATTCCACTCTCCCTTTTACCCCTCCACTCAGGAAAGTGTTCACGTCTGTTCCATTGGCGGACGAACGTTTGCAAAGGCAGGACACGCATCAAAGGACAGTGTTTTTGTTTGCTGTCGGGCGTTGGATGCAACGGGCGAAACAAACCCATCGAACTCGAAGTAGAAATGTGACCACGGCAAACTGTGAGAGGATTGAAAACGGTGTGATGAAAAGCGAATGAAAAACAACCTTCCGGAAAAAGGGAACCCTAGTCAAAGGAAAAAGGTTCGGGTCAACGTACTGTTTGTTAACAATATACATAAAACAAAGCGGAAAAAAGCATTCTGAATATTGTAAAAAAAAAAAGTGGAAAATCGTCATTAATTTTCATTCATTTAATGAAGGAACGATGCTAGATGTCTAGTGAGTCACAATCGAGGGTTCGACGTTTCCACGCTGCACGGAACGATGTTAATGTAGGGGGGATTTCCCAACGAACGTTCATTAGTTTAAAAAAACCAGTAGACAATCAAAATCAAACCACGAATCGAGAGACTACGGGGAAAATTTTCGCAAATGCCAAAGCAACCACCCGGTATAAAAGGATTACTTTGTAAGCTCCTGCCCAGCTTTGCTGCCCCTAAGAGTGGTATTTGGGGAATATTCTCCTCTGTTCAGTTGTAATCAATGCGGTAACTAGTCGTGCTCCATTCTTTTGTGAAAGTTTTTCCCGGAATTATGGAGAAAACACTTAAAGTAATGCGATTACGAATTCTTAACTGGGCGATGTAAAACGAAGGTAGTTGTGCGATTGTAAAATGGAATGAAACATTCGAGTTATTATTTGAAATACAAGTGTATACCACTTATTTTTGGATTGATTTGATCTAACTTTGGCTCAAAACTCAAAAATACCGAAACAAAACAACCGAACGGACCTAATTTAAATAATAATCACAAGCCTAACGAGGGTGCACGTAAAACCATGGAACAAGCTAAATATTTTCCCAAAAGCTAATCATAAGTCGGCGGGAAATTTGAAACGGAGTAACATCGAAAGAACGACCCGGGAAACCGAAAAACCTCCCTCCAAGAACATGATGTAATTTATTATTGGGATAATGTAAACAGTCACAAAAGTATTGAACAGCTACAAGCCACCCGCGCGCGCACTTGGGCCTTAGAACAACGCCCCGGGAAAAGCGGATGCAAAATTTCCCGTGCCCGAATAAAGCCCGTAATTTGCCTTCCTTCCCCGTCGGGCCTTCTTCCTGGCTCAAAGAAAAAGGTTATTGGGTTCGCCGCCATGCCGAGCCGCAACTTCAAAGCCACAGGGATGCGGAAAACTGTTTCCTGTTTTTTTCTTCACGATCCCAAACATCCTACCCTCCCGCTCCCTCCTCTTCCTCGCCCTCTCGCCACTTCTTAGCTTCGTTTTCCCGTGCCGCGCGGGGAAACAGGCAACATAAAATAAAAACCCCGAATTGGGAGCAGTAAACAGAAGCAGCCGGAGAACAATTTCCATCGAGGCTACATTTCCGCCACGAGCAAGTCGGCCGTAGGATCCGGTGTGCCACCCACCGCCCCCGGCAGCGACTATTACTGCCCGCGTTTGCCTACGCATTCGGCGTCAAAAGGAAAACGAAACACATTGGCGTAAAAACCGAGATTGGATCGATTCGGATTGGTGAGCATTACTTTTTGTTTTAGCTTTCCCGATCCGCATGGTGTCTTGCATGGTTTCACGCCTTTCCCCTCCCCTTCTCTATCCTCTTGTTCTACCCACATAGCTTAGGGCCAGTGAGCCGACGAATGGGACAACGCGACGGAGGAAAAACCTAACGTCCCCGAGACCGAGGCTTTCGGAAAAAAAGCAAATTTGAGTTTTATCTTTCGCGAGAAACAATTACTTCGCGGGCGCGCGCGTTGCTCGTTCGGGCAATTTATGTTCCGGACACCATTCCGGGGAAAGGCGCTGGTAGCAGGATGATCCGTGTTTGCCCAGCGTCCACGATTTTACAGCGGATCGATTCGATCTTTCAATATAAGTAAAGTTCGAACCATGTTTGCGGTACTTTTCCGGGCCGATAGCTATCAGTAATTGCTTTACGCTTAACTATGGTATGGGTTTCGATCGTTTGATGGGCGTCTCCGACCCAATACTGTGCGGTGTGAGGCTTCAAGTAAACGCGGCTTCTACATTTCACATTTTGCGCATTTTCCCACAATCTGCGCTAGCATATATTATCAGGCTCCTGCTTTGTCCTAAGAAGCAGAAGACGCGTGAACGGTTTCCAGTGATCCGATAGCTTTATTATACGGCCGAGCCAAATGACATCATAAATATTGAGAAGAAGTTGAGTTAATCATTCTCGCACGGGAGGGTGTAAAGAAAGCCCCTACATCGTGCTCGTAATGTGATTAGTGCGTTACATTTCACCCCCAGGCCCAGGGGTGTCGCCTATGGGGAGAACCTTAGGAAGCGTCGGGGGAGGGGTTTGCAGGGCAAATCATCCCTGAATTAAACATCAGCAAACCGCCACCTATCGACACCCGCCCATGCTGCCCGGCGCAGAAGCCATCAAAGCCCGAGCCCGATTCAATATCGTCCCGCCGTTCGCGTTCGGATCTTCGGCACTGCATCCAATTATGCAAATAACACTCACAGGAGACATTACGGTGAAAAGATCAACCCGTGTGCCATCTCCATTTCCCCGGCAAACGCAAACATCAACCCTCGCACGCCACCCGATCTCCCATCGGACCAATGGCAAAACCGCACCGCCGGTTTCCGACCGACCGGCCTGGCTGTCACGAGCAGCGATGGCAGAAGTCTTCCACGGCCGTAGAACAGCTTTTCCGGTCGCAGCCGCAGAGAAATGAATGCCGAGTGAGATGGCAACTTCTTTTCATTTTCTTGACCCGGGTCGAAAGCGACAGGCAAACCGTTTTTCTCACAAAAACACGCTAGAGTGCAAGAAGCGAAGCGAGCAGTGAGGGAGGGACGCTGGAGTAGTGATTAATCATGGTCACCACTTTGGCCACCGCAAAAACCACCATCGGTGGTGCGACAGCTATTGCGAAATCGTCAACGGGGGAGCTTTATTGATGGGATCTTAGGGTGCATTTACACGACAGCAGTCTGAAGATGAAAACCACCGTGGGTGCGGTTAAGGAATTCCATGAAAAGGACGTTTTAAGAACTGTTCTCTTCGTTTAGAGACTGGTTTTGTCAGAGAGTGCCCGCACTTCGTAGAGCGCAGAACAGAACTCAAGAAGTAAACTGCTGAATGATAAATTCCTTGCGCAAAGAAGTAATAAAAAAAATCGGTAAAACCCCAAATGAAGCCCCCCCGGCCAAAATCACTGTCGTGGCTACACCATTTGTAAGCGGATGTACCTAAAAGTATAGCAATAGGCGATATTAATGAATTACCGGTACCGGTATCGTTTAAATACCGCCGTTAGGAATTTGATGCTGTAAATAAAAGGTTTTGGTTACACTTCACAGAATGGACAACATGAACTCCCTGATGCATTATTTGCATGAGTTTATGAAAATTTGGCTACGCAGTCAACCTAGGGGTGTGGTATGAGGGGGGCCCACGGGCCCCCCTTATTTCACAAATTTATAACAAACTCCCTTTTCCGGTAGACCTAGCGCAGTCCGCTCGCTACGCTCGCTGCGGGCGCGCCGCCGTTTCAAACTCATTTTTAAGTTAAACTCATCGGATTTTACAGTCTTTTTAGAATAGTAAAAACCTTTAAATCTCAACGTTTCTACTTCCAACGGTAATTTAACGGTTCAAAAATTCAAACTGAATTCATGTACCACCCGTTGCATACCTTCAAGGCGCAACTGTGGAAAAATATGCCGACGATGCAACGAGGAGGGGGCTTCATTTGGGATTTTACCAAAAAATCATTTTCTGAAAAGAGTAACAAAAGGTAAAGAAGCATAATTATGAATCATTACACAATTTTGCAAATTACATAAAAATAATAATTGCATGTATTCCACAATTTGCGCTGATAACCTCACTTCTTGTTTTTAATTATTGGTATTGAACTGAAAAAGGAAATATGTTGCACTTTTGCACGAAGGTAAAAACAAGCGAGGAATGAAAATAATGGTTCGAAAAACTTTGTAATTGAACTAAATCAATACAACGACACGATTCAGGTTAGGAATTTTCGTACTGAATTTTAAGATCGTTTAATAAGTTATGTTCAGATTTTTACTCTTTCTTACTCTTTATTAGTTCTTCTTTTTTCTACTTGTTTTTATTATATTAAAAATCTGAAAATAATGTTCAACCGTCTAAAGGAGCCCTTAGTGTTCAAATACACAACCTCAGTGAACGACGTAAAAATTAGCGTTACACCGCAAACATTTCATTTATGTGACTTCTAGCGACCGTCTTATCGTCGCCTGGACCGTGGAAAGTCCTTCTCGACACCTGCTCCCTTCCTGGGGTGTGGTCCATTTTTCCTGGAAAACTTATCCGTTGGCAAGTAGATAAAATAAGTAAAAGATAAATCTTTCTCACCTTTCTTATCTAGCTTGTGACGCGCGCGAAGAGGCGCCCCGGTGAAGTCACGCCCGGCGAAAAGCGAACACAAAAAGAGAAAAAAAAAACTAGACAAAATGGCGTCCAGTTTAACTTTTTCTGCTAAACTCCAACCCTGACCCTCCGCCCCCGTCACCAAGCGGGTGGCCTGGGAGGGGACTGTCCTTGAAAGTCTTGCCGCCGGCCAGCCACGGGGGATTTTTATTCGTGACAAAAGCGAGAATGACGGGCCCAAAGTTGCGCCAACTTGCGGGTCTTGGGGGAGGGATTCGGGTGAAGAAAAAAAATGGCGTGAAATTCCCCAACGAAAGAGGATACTTTTCGCCATGTTTCGCCCTTCGTGAAAGCTGGGCACGGGTCTGCCGCCTCCTGTCAGCCGCAGCCAGAGTTCTGACGTGTGTTGAGACGGCCCACACCCTTGACACACGCACAAAGAACCAATCGAACCGAGGCCGCCGAAGCGTCTTGGCCGAAGTATCAGGTTCGGTGTTCGGCTCCTAATGAGGTACTTTTTTCTTATTTCGCTCCCGTCCTTTACGATGTTGCATGAAGGGGTAGGGTTTGCCTTCGCCTCGGATCAACTCAAATTATTCCACGTATTCCCCAGTCGTCCTGCACATTCATCTGCTTCCTTGTATGCCCTCACCAAAGAACGGCTTCGAACACCGGTTATCTGTCCTAGGAATCCTACCCAAAGCTCGACAAGGATAGTGTAGGCTGATCAAATGCGAACCAAACACATCCACATACGATCCACCGTCACCAACCACGTACCACGTCGAAGGGTTTTAGGACCGTGTCTGTGGAAGGATTTGCTGGTGCTAAATAATGTTACCCCAACTCTCCAACGGCAAGCACAAACAGATACACAAACCGAACGGTAAAGGACGGGATGGGGTGCTTCGCTACCGGCTTTCCCGTCTGGTCCAACTGTTTCGGTGTGTCTAATTTCCAAATCCTATTAACTTCATTTTGTTTTGGTGTAACATTTGTCCCGCCCAACCCACGCCCCACATCCGCTCCCCATCGTGCAAACCAAAGGATGCTCCGAAAAAGCAGCTTGTACTTCTGACTTTATTTATTCGGTCGTTCGAAATAGGTAGGACAATGTGTGTGCATTTCGCCAGCCCGACGATGCCCGACGTCTGGCCCGGTATGTTTGCAGTCATTTCGGTTGAGGGTCCCGGGTCCAAGGACGCCAACGACAATGGCAAAACGAATCCGGCCTTTTCAAGCGTCGGACTCCATTGTGTTGGCCCGTTTTGTACCTGCGACAAACACCCCCGAGCCAACTCGACGGTTCGGTGGCGTTTCCGGTTCCGTGCACTCTAACAATGATGGAGAATGATGTTGATTGCGATTCGTTTTTTACAAAAACTGTTGTATCTTTCTCGTGGGAGCGCTAGAAAAGGTCTGGTAGTTTATACATTCGTTGGGAAAATGTAGTGCAATGGTAAATGAATAAGTTCGTTTAAAAAATTTCTAGAAACGGCCATAATTTGACAACAAACTGATGTGACATGGGTTCACATTTCTGATGGAGCCTTATTTTTCAGGAACTCACACACACACACATACATTAGATTCCAGTCGAACGTTATGTCGTATCGATTTCAATCGCATTCCATCCTCTCACATTCAGCATTTCACAAGGCTTCACATGTGACAACACCGCCGGGCATGTGTGGCTGTGTGTGTGTGTGTATCTGTGTGATTCTCTGTGTCGCTAGCAAATAGCACACGGCACGTCGGCCGATAGAAATGGTCGTTCTCAGTGCCTTTCGCCAGCGTACGGTTGACGGTTTCCCGTGTCGAATGCTTTACTATCCACATTCCACTTGACCATCTGCTTCCGTCGATGCGGCCCAGCATGGGAAACAGCTTTGCCGATCGTCTCAATCAACATAAAACACTGAACGACCGATTTTTAAAGGATTTGTCGAGCACAATACGATTTTCCTTATTCGGTCGTGGCCGGCCGGTCGTACCAATGAGCGTCAAGATCGAATGCCGAACAAGGTGGGACGTGACTCATTCCGCTTTCGCTCGTAAAACAGTCATTCCGTGATTTCGTAACATAGAAATTCGAGCATTTTATTGTGCTTTTTTTCCCTGTGTTTACGAAAAATCGATTCGTTTTTGCTTTTCCATTTCCTGAGCGGAGGAGTGATTTCATTTCTTCTAATCTTATCAAAATTATCCGTTCCAACTCATATGCGTCTGAGTACCCCAAGGGGAAATGGTGGAAAGTTTTTGCTTTCAAAGTTTGTCCAGAAGAAATATTTAAGTTGGAGACAATTTTGTATTAATCGAAACGTAAATTCTCTGCCACAGTTTAAATTACAACAAACCCTTTAAACTATATAATAAACCCTTGGAAAAATATCATGAGTTGCGCAGAACTTCAAAAAAGAGGGTTGAACATTGAGCGACGTCAATTGCTCGACATCGTTTTTAAACCCACATTAAAAAAAGTTTTGTAAAGCTTACTACAAGTAAAAAAATAATAACTTAACTTACAAGTTTGAACTTATTTTTATGATGAATTTTCAAATAATCAAGTGCCCCTGCCACACCATGTATATAAAAAGGATCAACCTGCGTATGAAACACCAGGCGCCTCCATCACTTCAGTCGGTGAGATGAAACCCAGATAAATTCGAACAAATGATTTTTAACCAAGAACATCGAATGCGATAGCAAGAAACAATCAATCCTAAAAATACCCTAACAGGTTAAGACACGCTTCCCAGATGGATCCAAGAATACCCTCATAGTAGTGACGAGCGTGGATGATTTTCTCCCTTATCTAAACCGCCCCCATGGTCTCTTAAACGATTGCGCGATGCAGAGGCCAACGAAGAGGAACGAAGAAGAAGTTCGCCCACACGCGCTAGAAGTTTTCGCTTCACATCAAATACGTCAAATATGAAACGATTACCGAACAAACCAACAGCATCGCATTCATCCCCGTGCGCTTCGCTTAATCCGGTGCCATGTTTTCCATCCGATTTTAACATCGTACACAAGAGCGTACCGACGTACACAAACACACATGCAAGCGGTGTGTACGAAAAGCAAATTTCGGGCCCCCGTTGTTCCAACTTTCCCACGCTTACGGCGAATGTTGTCGCCGATGATGATGATGATGGCGATGCTGATGCTGATGGTGGTACTATCTAAACATGGATAATTAGTTTTTTGCTTCATTTTTCCTCGCTTTTTCCCACGCTCGCGCGTCGGCGGTTTCGGTGCGCGAAAACGATCCACCATGGCACAATGTGCACTAACATTTGACGCTTCTACGCTCATCCACAAATCCCTGACACTCCCTTTGCCGACATGCTTCACAATTCCAGTGGCATCCACCCCCTCTTTTTTTCCTTACCCATCCGTTCATCAGCCGCATCGCAATATTTCAGCTTTCGGCATCGTCACGAAAAATCCAGACGCCACACGGGAAAGGAAGGGAAGAGGAGGTTTTGGGAGGACGGTCGCTTAAGTAAGTGCTTTCGGTGTTCTCGGGAATTTTCCCTTCCCACCTCACCGGTGGTTGCAGTGGGTTGAAAACCGTTGAACAAAACGCAAAGAATTTCGCGTCATGCAGAGGGTAAGATTTTCAATTACGCCCCAAGCGGCCACCAAGCGAAAGTTTTCCCGAAACTGGGAGGCTTCTTCGCACGGTGAGCGTTTTTCGCAGCGGTGTCCCCGAGGCGAGCCCAACGACGGTGAGTTTAAACCGTTTACTCCAGCCTTTTTCCATCGTGAGTTGTGGCTTATATTTTTTAGTTCAAAATTTGGGAAAATTCATGCTGCGAAAAGATGCCACCTTGTTGTCAATTTATTTTTTCCCATACCTTCTGAAGCATAATTAATCAAAACATATTTTCTGACCTACAGTGACCGGCAGGGAAAAGTGGACACCTCAGATTTTTTTATTTTTCCTAATATTTTTTTCTTTAATCGAAGTAAATACACTGAAAATATTTTTCGTATCTTGTTTTACGTATTCTTTATGAGATTCATTAATTAATAAGTGAAAAAACGCTTTTCGATTTTGAGAAAAAAAATATAAAAATGTATATTTAAAAAAACAGTGACATAAGAAAGTGGACACTTCAAAATTTTTAGTTTTTCATGAAGTTTTTCTGAAAAGACCCTCAAGGTTTTGTGTTTTGATAAGTTTTATGGTTGAAATCAATCTCCTTGGCCAATTTCATATTCATAGTCATTGTCGTATTTGACTGATGTTCGTTGATATGTTTACTCTTCTTTTACCTAATGTTTTGATATCACATCACACATAAATTTTGTTTTAGTTTGTTTTTGAATCTCATAACAAAGAATATTGTTTATGGAGTTTAAATTACACTCAAATATCTTATGCAAATAGCACGTATAGCGAGTGGAGACATGTATGAATTTAAATAGTACAGTTTCAGCGGAGAACTGGCCTTGCGGAGGTAGAAAGCTCAAAACCCTTACATGTATTGTCTCTAAAATCAAACACAAATAAAAAAAAGCAAAGTAACCATCAATGATGATTTGAAAACACTTCAGCTATCAAATTTCGAACGACCTTTTTGTCGCCGTCTTGTAGCACACGGGTTATAGACCAGATTCAATGGAAGGCGCTGTTATATCTGCGAGCCAAACTCAGCTGAGCGAATGAATTTTGCTCAGGAACAAGCTGTTGAGCCCCTTTTGTATTATAAAATGACTCTTGTATCAGTTGAATTAAAACTTGAACGAGAACCACATTATTGTGTGTGGCGCTTCAGTTTAAGGGTATCAGGATCGTTGAATGCATGGCTCAGAGATGCATTGGGAACGAAATGTGGTGGTCTATGGGTGTTTCTCGTGGAATGGATACCAATGTTTTGTTAAAATAGATGATATAACGACTATAAATTGTTGCATAAACATCTTAAAGGAAAATCTGAAGGTTTCACTCATCCAGACGAGCCTGAAGGAGAAGTTCCTTTTCCAGCAGGTCAATGACCTTAAACATACTGCCAAGAAGACCAAGTGTTCCGGTCTTGCCGGATAAAACTGTTGGAATGCCTCCTCAGAGCCCGAATTTAAACCCTATCGAGAAATTGTGGCCAATTCGCGATGATAAGGTGAACAAAACTGATGTATCGAATAAAAATAACTATTTTGAAGCTCTAGTGCGCGCTTGGGAAGAGTTAGCTCCCCAATATCTACAAAATCTTGTAAAGAGCATGCCAAAGCGCTTTTAGCAGGTTCTTCAAGCCAAAGGAGGACACAATCAATACTAAGATGCATTTATTATATATATTTTTTATATATACAATGAAACCTGAAGTGTCCACTTTCTCTTGTCACAGTTTTTACTATATATATTTTTAATTTTTTTTTCTCAAAACTGAAAAGCATTGTTTTCGCTAATTAATAAATGAATCTTACAAAGAATATGTAAAACAAGATACGAAAAATATTTTCAGTGTATTTACTTCGATTGAGAAAAAAATATTGAGCGAAAATCAAAAAAATCTGAGGTGTCCACTTTTCCCTGCCGGTCACTGTATAACACCTTCTTTCGAGCCAGCTTTGGAGCAAAATTAATCTGTTGATTCGTCGCTGAAATATATTCCTGAAATCACTTTCCATCCAACCCCGCATGCACAGTTAGAACGTTTCGGCTCATAAAAACGTTTTTCCACGAGAAAATTCCTACGTCAGCTCCTAATGGCCCCCATCGGTCGTCATCGGCACCGGTGGAGTTTCACAATCGTTCCCGGGATGCTGCTCCGAGCGACAGTTGCGCAATAGAATATTCCTACATCGAGCCTTGTTTCTTTATCTTCCGCGGGCGCCGCAATCGGTTAGAAAAACAACCAGCCCAATCTGCAGCGATCAAAAACATCCCGAGGGTACCGGCGCGATAGGTTTTGCCCTAGCATGAGGAGCTGAGCCCGTAGGAGCCTACGCATCGTATCGGATCTTCCTCCTGGTACCCCGACCTTGCATGGATAAAACGCACATTTTGCAAAAGATAATTACGAAGAATAATTGATTTACTTCGTCGTCGCATAATTTATACATGAGTACGAGGGATTAAATTAATTAGGCAACGCCTTCGCTCGGAGAGCTCCAGTGCCGGTGAGTGGTTATCGCATCGGATCGCCCGACGGGAACGTTCGAAGAGGACTAGCTCCACTCTGGTTGGCAAAGCCTGACGCTATAACCACAACATATCGCACGGCAGGCCCCTTCAGGCAGCACAAACACACACACACCCACACACACAGATTCCCAGGTGAACACGGGAGGATCGGAACAAACCACCGGAACTATCGGCACACGGGAGGGGGCCGTATGAGAAACCGATGATTTTCTCCGCCTCGCTTTCATGCCATTTGGTGGTGGCAGCAATTATCTTGCCTGGCAGTGGGTGGAGGGGTGTGGCGGGGTAGGCCAGCCACTCAACCGCTGCCGGGTTGGATCTGCATCGCTCTTCCAACCGCATGGCGGAAGTGCTGCGGGAGGCAATCGAGTCAGCAATCGGGGAGTCAGCAATCGCACGACCAGGAAGGACACACCCGTGCGGTGAACATGTGTAAATTTCAATAATGAATACTGTCACGTACCGGGGGCAGGATATACATACAGTCGAATACACACAGCTACACAGCACACGGGCATTCTGTTCCATTTTGTTCAACACGAACCGAACGTCCTGTTCACGCAGCATTAAGGCGAGAGCAGATGCGAAATGTACCGAATATTGATGGTAACATGAAGTGTTCTTGTTGGTGGCGCCTTAAGCCGAACAAGCGATGGCCTATTGTTTGCCAGTGTCATGTTGTTGATGCTGGGAGGTGGCTCAATGGCTGAAAACAATTACTGCACCTCCTTGCACCAATAACAGTTTATTGCTGCGTCTGAAAGTTGTACAACAATGTTTTGCGAAGGCAGTGAAGCGAGAGAAGAATATTATTAAACATCACGTGAAACATAATCAACGCTAAACAATCTTAGGTAAACTTGTGCAGTGTCTTGTCATAATCACTTATGGGCGAGGTGAAGAAATACAAACTGGTTTTACCTCTGTTTTGATAAATGCTTTTTTTTAAGATTATGAAACCAAAACATTGAAGTAGGTTTGTGAATTGTTTATCATTATGCGTCAAGTATTTTCAAAATCAATCTGGATATCTTTAAAATGATTTAAATCAATAATCGCAAAAATACGATTCTAAAAACGGGGTTACATTAATCATCCACGGTACATTTGTGATTTTATGTTCACTTAAAAACTTTGAAACAGTGATTTGTTTGTAGCGTATTTTTCTCTATGCGGATTGCATAATATTTCACAATCTCAAATCAACCCATTCCAAAACGGTCAGATTTAACCAACTACACAGGCTCGAGAAATCCAATTTACTTTTCAGATAATCCAATTTGTAGCTAATTTTCAATCGGAAATATTTCCCAGGATACTTGTATCTAATTTTCCGCCTCCGTTTCGGATCTGCCACAAGACCGAAAACAAAACAAAATGCAGAATAAAACAAATCAAATCATAACAACCATGACTCCGATTCCCGTGTATACAAGTTTTATAACTCCGATTGTTCCCACCCCGAAAACCGGCCGGGACCATTCGTCATCGCTTAATGGGTGGAAAATAATCTAGCTTCGGCGCCCTTCCTCATCCAGGGCGGTATGTTTTCCTTTCCCTCGCTATATTGGTTTAACGCAGCTTCCCGACGGTCCCCGGCCGGGAAGGGTAATAAAAACTTGCTCTTGTTCCGACGCGGATTTCGTCCCGAGCCAACTCCCGGGATGGTGTACACACATAATTTTGATCCGAACGCTTCGAAGTCGCAACGGAAAAATTACCACCGGGGAGGAAAATCCTTCGATACCCGACGACCGAATGGAGTCCGGATCACACGGAACGTTGGAAACGAGGGTATAAAACAACAGAACAACAACACCGTCATTGCGCCGACAATAACAAATAATCATTCTTTGGAATTATCCCCCAACCGGGGAGTGATTCTGTTCGTGTCCTTTACCAGCTATCCAGTTCGCTCTTCCTGTTCCTAGTATGTATTTACGTGCCATTCACTCTCCCTTTTTCCAACGGGGACTGTTTTAGCGTGTCAAACATAGAAACACTGGTGGAGTTAAATTGAAGCTTAATAGGTTTTCGAATGAAATTGGGGTTTATTTATACTTTCCAACGCACCTTTTGCTTTTCCACGGCTAGGGATATTTTGCTGAATAAAAACCAAAAACCATCCTCTCTCGGAGGGGACGTTGTTTCGAGGACATCGATTTTCGTCTCACGTCTAACGGTGAGTCCTTTGGAGTCAAGGTATCTTTTTTCTTGGGATCAAATATCAAAATAAAACGAAAACCTTAAAAGAAACATGACCACATCCCTACAGCACACGTCAAGAAGCTGCTTGAGATGTGCCCTTCTACTGTAAATGGATTTCTTTCTTGCGTGTCCCCGTTACAAAATGGAAACCCAAACGTGGGTAAAATCAGGCACCAACGACAGGATTAATGTCTGGCCGGGCCTTTTTGTCCTTCGAAGTTGCTGGAGGAATTTCTCTCGCTCTCGCTCTTTCTCTTTCTCTACCTTCGAAGTAAAACGTGTCCGAAGAAATGGTAGCCAAAGTTT
>KE525275.1:566023-606511 GCA_000441895.2 Anopheles sinensis | reverse complement strand
CTTTTCTGATTAAATGAATTAAATGCATTTGATGTAAGCCAAACATATCAAGAATCAAAACGAAATCTAACGAATTCGCAATCGAAATCAACAGAATGTTGTTTTCGAAAATCAATCTTTAGAAAACAACATTCACCTATGGAGAATTCAAAACATAACTGTTTTAATATGGAGGAAATAAATTGACATCATGATGCTCGATTCCACAATACAATGAAATTTTCCGATTGAGTGGAATTCAATTTCACAATTTCTTTCACCAATAATGCTCGCCTTTCCGCGCCAAATGGCTCATTTCATTTCCCCACTCGCACCGGAAGGATGGATCAGTTATTTTCATAAAGTCATTTCATGCTCCAGCGCCGGCGAACGGTTGCCAAACAATACGGACAAAAATAAAAAATAAAATAAAACGCTCGACAGTGCCGGAACATGCTGAACAAACACAAATTTTGTTCAGGGGTCGGTTCCGGCGAACACTCGTACTCCGGAATTAATTATTCATAAGTATCCCTTTTTTTGTTCAATATTTATCGCTCAAATTCAACCCATTTAACGATTGCACTGCATAATTCGCTCACACATTTACCCACTTTTCTTGCCACGTCATGTCAGGGGTTTTTTTTACTTATTTCTTTTCAATTCCTTAGTGCTGTTGACCGCAGCTGTTATGTGTTCACCTTTTCGGTGTTGGTGCATGCAATAATGATGTGCTCGTGTTTAAATGTCGAAGTATGTGAAACACTAGGTCACATTGGAGGGTTGTGACCTACGAATGGATGCAATTCCTACTTATGAAGGTATAACAACTTCAAATAAATTAATTTTGCTCCTGTTTTCTTAACGTGATAAGATATTGGCACTAAATTTCGTCATAACCTCAATCGTTCAAACGAATGCATGTTTAAACCGTTTCCCATCATCAATTTACCTTGCGCGAGGAACCAATAAAATGAATAGTTTAATTAAATTACGTGACCTCTGTTTCCGTGAACCGTGACGTCAAAAGGACACCACGGACTGCTAAACCTGTTTAATCCCTTTGTTTTCCTTTCCTGCGATTCGCTTGATCTAAGGAAGCTATCCGTAATCAAATTTAAGGTCTAGTTTTCTTGCTGCTTACCGATGAAATACAACCAAGCGTTGGTAATGCGGCTTCAGGTGAGCATGTTGGCGTAACGCCAGCTTGATTTAAAAAAAATAGAATAAGGATAAAATTGGCAGGGCCATTCGAGTACCGTTCGACTTGCATATAGGGCAAACAAGATCCATCGTAGTACAGCCAACTCGGATGGACCAGCATGTGCTTGTATGACCATCGGAATGAAATTCAAATCATCACTTCCCCTCACAAAACAAACAAACAAAAACCGGGTGTGCTCCGATAAATATTGAGCGATCGATTAATATTCAATAAACTTCTTGGCAACCACTCACCAGTGGCCAGCAGTTGCTCCAGGATCCGCAACATCTTGGCTATCATACGGTTGCTACAGAAACACATAAACACGAATTCATATCTTCAACCATAATCATCATCATAAGATCTAAGAGCACCAGTGGTGTTCCAGTGGAACTGCTGCTGGCATTTCCTTAGACAAAAATCGTCTTGGAAAACTTCCAAATGTAGCGTTGGGAACGGATAGACCGGACTCCGAACTGTTTGCGCTTCGTTTTCATGCCATTTTAAAGTATAAAAACGAAGAAGTGGTAAAGATTGTTGGTCGTGCTTTAAGAATTATCAGCCACATAGCGTAAAGAAACTTGATTGAAACAATTTACCATGCATTTTCAATTGATTTGACTTGAAAAGTATTTGATCTCTTCACATCTTTTATAGGAATTAATCTAATGACATTAAGCATAGATGTCCATTTTACTAAATGATTCCCAAACACAGAATGAACTTAAAGACATTTTAAATCATCAAATACGTAAGCTAAATAACCAGTCTAAATATTATACAATCGTCAGTTGTGCTACTCCCACTCACTTGTGAAGAATGGTCTCTACATAACCTCATTGCTCCACTCACCTTGAAAAGCCGCCTCCACCGAAACATCCGCCTCCGTGCACTTGGCGCTGCACACGATGACAAACAACATGAATCCGAACAGCCACATGGTTGGATGGACCGGATTTCACTTTGAAGAGGAAACTGGATATCACCTACCGGCGTACACGACCATTAATTATCAGGAATTCTCGAACTTTCACTGCCTACCCACGGACTTCTACTCCGCGCTGAACCGTGACCGGCTTCGGGACTTCGTGTGCGAGCGGACGGAATCGCGTCTTCACCAAGCACCACTCACATCCTCTTCACACGTCTGAAGAGTTGCACTACTTTTTATTTGCTGCCCTTCCTTAGACTCACTTGATCGAACAACTTTCTCCCGAAGACCACTTGACCGCACACTGGTACACTTCATCCAAAAGAAAAAACCGTAAACCCTTGTCGCGTTCAACGCCTGCTATAGTACGATATTTCTTCCTTCCTTCACATGACAGCTGTCAACGTTTCTCGCCTGCTACGAAACATACTCACGTTTACCACTGTCTCGAAGCACCGGCTAATAAACCGAAAAAGAAAATTCAAGCAAAAGGCATTCGAAAATAACTACAAGAAGAAACGCTCCGGTCTGATTTTCAACAGATAATTAACTAAAACGGGCTCACGGGGCTTATCAGTGTAATCCCGTTTCGGTTCTATTGGTTCACTGTGCACAGCTATCGCGGGCATTGTTTGGGGTGGCTTTTCATAGTCTATTTGTCGTGAAGGATTATTCGAGTGTCCGCTCACCGCGTGGAGGTATGCAGCAAATTGCTGCCGCTTTTCCTCTTCCTCCCGGGACTGAATGTTAAGCCACTGTGCATGACGTTTTCTTCCCCCGGCTGGTTCTCTAAATAACTTCGCGTCCCCTCCTAAAATAACGAATGAGTTGAGGCACAACAGGAAAACAAATAAACCGAACGAAGGTGCTTTTTGCAAGCAGACGGCGGAAATTATCCTATGCTGGAAATACTAAATGAAAAAAAAAGAAAATACCTCCTAGCCATTGCGATTTCCCTACGTTTCGAAACACTCCACTGCGTTGTTGTACCACAAGCACTCTTTACGATTTGTGTCTGTTTTGTTCCACGGCAACATGCAGCTATCCCTCCCGCCCTCTCGCTTCCTTCCAGTCCACTTCGCTGGCTTACTGATGCACGGTAAGCATTTCCTGGCGGTGTTTTATTTTGCCATGAAACCCCAGGTTGCCTGCCATCCGCGGGCTACGGATGCTGCCACCGCTTCTGTCTGCCATTAGCAGTAATCGAGAGCTTTTCTTTGTTGTGCTTCACTTCACGCTTTTGTCGTATTTATTTCACTCGAAATTCCTCCCAAGCTACGACCTCGCGATCGGGGAATGTTTCTTGGAAAAGTCTTCCACTAGGAAGGGAGTTCCCTGGAGTGGAAGCTGCGACCGGATACTGGCTAGAGAAAAGGATGAAATGAGAAAAAGAAGGAAAAAACACAGCGATGAGACTAGAAGTCATATAAACAGAGAAAAAGCGAAATATTTAATGAAACCGAAAGAAGGGTGAGGTGGAAAATGTGCAGCCAGCAGTGAACGCAGGAAGAAGAACGTAAAAACGGGAACATTAAATTAATGATGGACTGTGTTGTTTGCGATCCCGGCGAACCGAACCTCCCGGTGCTGGTGCCTTGTTTTTCTCTAGCTTTTCCTCTAATAGCCGTCTCGCAGCCGCTGGTTGTACGGTGTACGGAGCGCTTTCGGCGGAAATCGGCAAGATGGTATTCAATTTTTACGGCCAGTTTGCTTACGGGTGTGGAAAATTTAGCGAAGCATTCTCGCTGGCGAATGGGTTTTTCCCCTGTGCTGTTTAAGAGGTACGGTAGGAAGCACTTGAAAGCAAGGAAAAAGAAATAACAGCTTATTCTTTGGACAGCGCCACATTTAAACTGACGCCGTAAATGGTTTTCAGTGAGAACGCCGAAATTTTGCATCGGAATGAAATGTTTGTAATAAAATTATTGTTTTATTTCAATTCGTTTTACTATAATCAAAGTTCCATCTTTTGGAACTAGACTACGAAGCAAATCGATTACTCTCTTACTTTTTCCGTCAAAATTTAATTAAATGACCAAATGAGTCTAAGTTTATCGCTCTTTCTAGAAATAGTGTACCGAATTTCGTTAAAAACTGTTCACTTTCCGCATTTTTGTCATACATTATATGCTGCGTATCAAAATGGAGCGCAATCTTTTAAAATTTCCACCAAATTCAATAAGTTAGCAAATTAAATAAAAACTCTAGTAGATATTTGTCACCCCGCAAAGCTGAGTAATTGAAAAAGTAGATTGTGGAGTCAGCCAAAACTATCAATGATTTTATCACCGAAAAATCTGGGTTCTAAAATAAAGTTAACTTTAGGGGCAAAAGTGCCATCATTGTTTGGAGCAAGAACGCACCACTATATCCGATATTATTCTTCAGAGTGAAGCTACGAAAAATTTAAATATTGTTGTTGAGTTCGCAGTGAAGCAAGATGGTTCATAAATACAAGCGGAAATCGTCACAGAGAAGTTTTCCAGGGGAAATCGAACGCCAAATAACCGAAACTCAATGCGGCAACTCCCATCGCCAGTATAGAGCTAACTGGCAAACTACCAACGAAAAGTGAAAAAATAAGTGAGAAATTCTGATAAAAAAAAACCCAGCGTTTAGCAAACAGAGTTTAGCAAACAGAGAATCCCTTAACGAAAACAGTACAAAACAGTACAAAAGCGAAATACTAATACACACAAAACTAGGCTGATATATGATAAGATACAAAATGAATTACGAAAATGAAGTGCTTTCCTTTGAATAATTATTACTTACTAACAAAAGGTTATTATTCACTTTGTATGTTGTTCCCAAAATATCTCAAGTAGCATTAAGGGCAAATTGAGCATTTCAAAACCCACGCCGCACGAGAAAATAAATGATAAATTCACGTAAGAGGAGAATAAAACACAACCATCCCAACGAATACGAACCGATGTACATTCTTCATCATCGTTAAAACACGATTCCTTGACAACAAGATATCTGTTTTTACTTTTCATGCTGCAAATGTCGGTTCTGATGTTTCTCAATTCAATGTTATGCCCTTACAACACCGGTAGCAAAATTTGTGGTATTTCAGCTCACCGTGATATCACGGTGACAGGAGAATCGGGACAGTTAGTTTGTTACGGTGAGCGTGGTGAGGAAGATTTTTACGAGCTCGAACTGCTCGATCGAGCAGTTCCTATACTGTCAAAATAATTTTTTTCTTCTTGTCAAAATGAAAACACCATTGAGTTAAGATGTTTTCACAACTGTTTTATTGACCTATTTTTAACGATTAAAAATAAGAATTATGGGCATCCTTACTCTTATTCCACACATTTATACTGCATGCTGCTCCCCCGTTGCATCTTCGCAGCAATGTTTAGGGGCAGGAATGTATTCCTTTTCATCCGGTTCTTCATGTGGCAAATCCAAGGGAGGCACGATGCTCCGACGAAGACACAGCTGGAATGAAAGCAAAGCGATTTTACATCGTTTTAGATCGATACCCGATGTAAATTAAACTCCATAGTCAGAAAACTTACCCGACAACTCGGATGATGCCACGACGTTCACAACGCTCTCCGGTGGATCGGATTTCGCCAACACTCTTGCTGCGCACTGGAACAAAATGAGTTGCGAATGGAGTTATTCCGCACAACGCGTGAATGGCCGAAAGCACAACGAAACACTTTAGCACTACGAAACACTTGTAAGGACACAACCAAACTATTAACCAACGCAGATGAAAAACAACAAGTCCCGCTGTGTTTACGTTCGAGACTGACGAACGAACTCCATGTTGCACAGTAGCGCCACCCTGCGAGCGAACGCTGTAAGCTTCGCCTGTGGAAAAGTTTGTGGTATTTTTGCTCACCTGATATCGCGGCGACAAGGATTTGCGACAAATTCAATATGGCTTCCCACAAGGTTACTCAAACCCGGCATTTTTCCTTTAGAAACGGGCATAGCTTTGTTGAAGTAACCTTGAAATTGCTCGCAAATCTGGCTCCGTGTTTGTAGTGAACACCCATCCGCTTAGCCGTCGTCGAGCGATTGAATTAATCATAATTGAATCGTATCAAACGTGGAACGTTTTCGATGAATGACGGTTTCATCGTTCATACTGGGAAATTTAAAATAATACTTCGTGGAAACTGTTGCACCATGAAAAGTACCAAAATGCGGGGTGGAAGAAGGAGGGAGGCTTACATCATGCCCACATTTCACGTGACAGAAATGTGCTTCAATTGAGAACGTGTGGACTTGTTATGCTGTTATGTTGTTGAAATGCTTTAAAAGTTGTAGGCGAATGATGGATATTTATTGTATTCAAATCTTTAAATTTTCCGTGTAGAAATCAAGCATGTTCGAGATTATGCCTTTCAATGTGTAAGACATACCTACATTGTATATGACATGCTTTGCATTGTCATATAACATGTCACATCGATGCACGAAAAAATCCACCAAACAAAAACAACCGCATTGCGACCGCATTTGCCTGAAAATGGAAAGAAAACAGCCTTCATCCCACGCGTGACATCTGCGGAGCGATGCCCACGCTTTTGCACGCGTTTCGAAAACATCCCTGTGTCCCTTCACTCCACCCTCGAGGGTTGGCCTTTTCTTTTTTTTTGTGGCCCTCCTACCGTACAGGTACTTTGTAGTCAGCTCGATCTTTCCGAGGGTGTCGAAGATGGAAGGAAAAAGCGCTGGGCAAGCGTGGCGAACGTCGCATAGTTGAGTCGCGGATCAAAGTTCCCGTCGGTAGTAGGCTTGCCGGTGTTTCGGTTTGCCCGCGAGGATACAAATAGAAATAGTTGGAAACCCCAACAGTGGCGCACGTGGGTTTGCACGATGCAGCCCGTCTCGAGCATCGTTAGGCAGAACGGGAAGGTGCTCGTTCGTCGATATGGCTACAGGATGCTTGTAGGTTTCCTGCAGCGACTACAGGCAACGGATGGCAGTTCTTCCTGTCGCCATCCGTTGAAGAGCCGCTGCTGGTTTTGAAACAATGTTCAACCTCTGGTGTTCGTGTCTGTGTGTGTAGAATCAAATGTGAAATCCTAGCCTCAAACCTTCCGGCAATCTCGCAGCAAACAGCTGCATTCCGTACGAGAAGGTACCAAACCAGATCCGATCTTTGCCATATTCTATCCTTGTGTATGTGTGTGTGTGTGTTTGGGCCGGTATGTAGGTGTGTGTGATGGAGGAATGCAAGTTCCTCAAGCACCCGTTGTAGTCCTTTTGCGGAAGGTGATTCCGTTTTATCTTTCCCACGGACACTTCGTCAGTCAAAAACACACACTGCCGTAAACACACGCCCTCGATACGGTGGAAAGTCGCCTGAAGCCTAGCCGGGGTCACCGGACTTCCGTCCCACACCGCACTTCCTCCCGCGCTGGAACGACGAGATGAGATAAACGCATCGCGCTCCATTCAAACGGGAGCCCTGTTCATATTGCTCCAATTACCTGCCGACGGTAGACGGAATGAAGGAATGCGATGCTAACTGCAACTGCTAGGCCTGAGGCCGTGTGTACGGTGGTCTGTGTCAGTGACACCGAGGGAGCCGACGGGAAGCTTGCGGGAACGGGAAGGATAACTCCGTCAGCGTCCGGAAAAACAAAAACGTTGCCGGAAGCGCAAAGTACTGCCGGAGGGAAGTGGCACTGTGAAGATGCAGAACCTCGTGCTCGACACCGTAATTCCTCTTGACAGTGTGGACCACACGGTTGTGAGGGTTGTGACGGGCTGAGCACGTGAAATAGGCACAATGGAAGGTGCCGGCGTGGAAGGAAAAGTTAGTGAGATAGTGTATGCACGACATTGTTGCCGGAGGAACGGGTAAAAAAGAGCACTGGAATCCATAATTAAAATGTTTGATGCTTGCTCGAAAAAGTGAGCACTAATAACTTTTAACCGTACACCGACCACTTGCACGTTGCATTGTTTGTTTTTAAATACACTTTCACGATTCATCCTTTGTGTATTTTCATAATTAAAATGTTTGAGACCTGTTTTCAAAGCCACACTTGTTTATCTTTTTTTCTGATTTTTAAATTCGAATGAAAAGCAGAAACAGATATCTACAGGGGTTTCTCTAGTTCTAAGACTTATCAAATTTGTTCACTATAAAAGTGCTTCTTAGTGTTGTCACCATTCAAATATGTTTTGCCTTGAGAAAGCCCCCCACTCAGTTGCCTCCTTCCAATGCAAAACTTTCCTTCCCATTACGCATAAAGACAGCCATATGTAATCCCAAGATTCTACCGAACGAGGCTCCTCAGCTCGTAAAAGTAGTTTCCCGCAGCGTCGATGGAGGCGCCCAGTACTTTACGAATTTGGACAACAACTTCTTAGCGCTGGCAGACGCGACCGACAACAACGGCCACCAGCCGACCGTCCGACCGTAAAGATGCCGCTCCACTACCCTCCTCCATCCAGGGTTGCTCAAATGATCATCCTCTAACGACCCGGCACGTCGTGTACGTCTCGCTTAATTCCCCATCAACGCAATCGTCTCTGCTAATGGAACACCAGCTTTCGACTTGTAAGATGACAAATAAGCTTCAACCGGCTTCGGTTGAAGGGTTCATTCGTGGAAAGTCCGGTGAGTGGAGGAAAAAGGCAAGCGCACTGTGCTGCAAAGCCCTCGGTCACACAAACACACTCACACATATGAATACTTTGAGTCTCGGCCCGAGAAATGTCCCCGGTAATCCTGCTTAACTTCGTCTCCCTCGTTGTGTCGTTGTCGATGGACTGGTCGATGTTGCCGAGTCGTCTAGCAGCCAACCGAACCCCAACCACTCGAACGAAACCAAGCCCGAGCACCGATAAACCCCAGCCGATCGGGCCAAGGAGGAAACAATCGACACCGGAGAGAACCGCCTCGAGGGTTTGGGCGAATGTGGCAAAAGGATTTTATATTATTTCCTGCCATAAATCGCACGCACACACATTCGCAGCCGACTTTTCTTTTCCATCGTCGGTGGCTTCTCGGCGCATGAAGTACAAACTGCTCCGTTCAACGTTCATAGATCGTTCTTGAGCTTCATGGTAGCGTATTTTTCACTATTCGCCACAAGCAAAGGCGCGTTTTATTTAGCCGCTTTGTTTAAATCAGCCCGGATTACTCCCGGTTGGCAAATCCAGAGCAGGAAGCAAGTCGCAAATGGCCGATGGCTTACGAACCATCATAGGAAGAATGAAGAAAAATTACACTAGACGCCGGTTGGTACATCGACAACTGACATTGCAAGTGTCCCGGCCAAACAAAACCAGAGACGATAAATATTCACTTATGGCAGCCGTAAAAACGCAACATGTCCATAAAACGGCTGTCAATGTGAGTGCGATTCAATTGAACACCTCGACAAAAGGAATAATATTCATGGCAGCAACTTATGCCTTGAGAAGACAATTGAGAGAACACGAAGAGGCTCTGAAAGGCACTTGTCAAATGTATTTCTATATCATAATCGACATTATTGATTCGATAAAATGTTGAACCAAAGCAAAGAAATAAACAAAACAAGATATTAAAATTATAGTAAATTAATTTTTGCTGTTTTTCTCTCTTTTTTGATATTTGGTGACGTGACGAAAACAGTGTTTTCTTTTTTTGGTAAAAACGTATCTCGACAAGATTTGGACATTATACTTGACTTCAACAATAAAAAGCCCAGAATTTTTCCTTCGCTTTCATCTTGATTGTTTTATAAGGTTTGTTATTCCTCAAATATTTTTGGAAAATAAAATGTATGCTAATCCATTTTCAACTTTCATTGGGTTAAAATTATATAAATAGCAGAGCAAGTTTTATAAAATATCTAAAACCACAATTTTAATGTCAAAGTAGTAACCAAGAAAAAACTATATTTCAAGTACACAGACACATTTTAACAAAACCACCTGCTCAACCGGTTGAAGATTTTCCATTTTAAAACCATAACAACAAACCGCTAGAACTGTAAATATCCTCCGGCAAAATCCGCTCATCGTTCCCACCGCAACGGCGAGGAATTATCGTTTAAATCAAAAACTCATTTTGTGGAAAATGTTATTTTTCCTTCCGTGGCATACATACATTATTATGCGCCTGCAAACGGGTCCCCGCACGCCCTCGGTAAACTCGCACCCAAACACAAGTACGAACATGCTTCACCACCGAACCGGTATACATAGAATGCCGACACATACACATGCCTACCGTTGGCTCACCATCAGCCCCAGTTCACCACGCACCACACAAATCATATTACCCGAAACCGAACCGGCCGAAGGGCAAAATTAACACATCAATCAACAATGCCCAGCCGGCGTTCGTGTACGCTCCGAAGCGTTGGTTGATGTGGGGAGTGGTGAAGGGTAAAGAGGGGTCGGAAAATTCTACCACACGAAGCCACGGAAAATCCCCACACGGCACCTGAAGCGACCGAGAAAACCGTACCCTCCCGATGGCCGCGACGACGAAGAGCTCATCCTTTTTGGGGGCGAGCATCCGGTTGACCATTTTCCTTCTTGCTTTCCTCGGGTTCGCTCGCTCACCCCCCGGATGGGCAGTGATCCATAATTTGCGTTTTGCAAGACAACTACAAAACTTTTCCAATCCCCAACTGGAGGGAGGGGAGGTGATGTATTGGAGTGGGCGCTTTCCCGTGCTTCACAGGTGACGCTTGGGCTGTCAGGCTGTTAAAGTTTCCCAAGGCGCACGTGACGTGACGCGTACGTCACCGTTCGAATATAAACAGCAAAAAAAAAAATAACGCCCCCGCTCTTCACTTAAATGCCCTTCGGTGCGGGAATTTTCCTCGAGTAGGCAGCAAAATTTCCCGGTGTGTGAACAGAGGCGGCTGCGAAGGTTAAAGGAAACGCTTCGCTGTTACGCGTCGGTACGCTCACGGGATGCAAATATTTGTGTGCGTGTGCGCCAAGCTCGCGTTTGGCGCGGATAATATGTCGGAAGGTTCCGGCCTAACAACACAATTGCTTTAGCAATTTTTTCTTCCCCGTCTTATTTATGAATCGTTTGTTTTTGTTGGCTGGGAAAGAAAAACAACCGGCACCGCTGAAACAACAGTTTTCCTCCCTCGCGCGCCCGGAAGACGATGATGCCAAAATTCGACACTTCGTCGAGGGAAAACAACTCCAAAGTGGCTGATGCGTAAAGCACTTTAACGGTACGCGCCGACGTGCGACTGTTTTGCGTACGCGGAACGACAATCGGAAAAGTTTTTGTGTGGTCGTTTCTGTAGACCGGAAGAAACCTCCAACGCAGCTGGAGAAGAAAATGTCCTTCACCAGTGACGACGGTTGGGATGGAAAAAACCCGCTAAGCCTCTCGTTTGTCTCGAACGACAAATTTATTCTCAATTAACAACACCGTTTCACCGGGCCCAACTCCGCCACACAACCCTCTTCAACCTCTTCTCGCATACATCCACGCGTCCGTTCTTAAGCAGTATTAATGTCGCTTCGTTCGCAAACGGAATCGTAAAACATCCCAAATCCGATGCAGGACACCATCCACGACACTGACCGGGGTCCACTGACCGAAACCAACACCGAACCAAAACCAAACAATCTCCTTACCTTGTCCCCGAAGCACGGCCATACGAACGTGGAAAACTTTTTTAATCGCATTATAACTTTCCATTATCGTTTGAATACATTACAAGCCGATGGAAAGTACAACAATGTGGTTGCCATTTCCTCACGTGCCGGTTTCCCGCGAGCCGGAAAAAACCCCAGAATCAGAACGAATGTTGTGCCCGATACGTACGCGGGTCCGGGTGTGACACCCGGAAGGTGTCCTGTTCCGATCAGACCCGGGGAAAAACATCATCCGTATTTTATGGTACGGGGTTTATGAAAATCAGTATACGGAAATGTTTTTCTTCCCTCCTACATTAGTTCCAAAATTTTTTCCCCATTTTTTGAGGTGACTCCATTAACGTTTGCCAAGTAATACACGCTCCCATCCGGATAAGCACGAGGATTTCCATTGTGGCCCCAAAAACCCCAAGAAAAACTTCTCGTTTTAATAAAAAAGAATATGAAAGTGGAAATTACCTGCGCAAATGTTGGGCGATGCACGCCCTCAATCGAGGAAGTCATAGGATCTTATCGAGGGGGCTCTTTATGAGCGCACGAACACGAACAGGACTTTTCACCACTTTAGGAGCAAAACTTTTCGAACCGGGCAATAGTGTTGCTGTTTTGCGTATCTTTAATTTTTCCCCACCGTTTTCATGTTCAACGGAAACGGAAAAACCATAGGCAAAGCGAGTGAGGCAACGGCTCTATTTCCTTATTTTTATGACACCGGTTAATGCTTACTGCTGCTCGGAAAAACTTCCTGTTCCTGAGTCGAACTCCAGAACAACCTCCTTGTGCTATCGAAACTATTTTAAAACAGCAGTCACATTAGAGCAAAGTTAGTTCTCGGTTTCACTCAACATTTTTCTATTGTCCCCCGCTTCTTCTGAAATGAATTGCACTAAAAGTTATCGGTTTGGCGATGGTTTGGCTGTCAGCTTCCAAACGTCCTGTCCTGTCCCACGCAGCCCGTCGGATGATACATTCGAAAACTATTCCATCCAATTTGTCCCGGACGCCGGGCATTAGCAGCCAGTGTAGGCGACGAATGTTTTTAATGGCCACCCCTTTTTGGACGGGGGTTGGGGTGGGTGGGTTGGGGAGGACTTTGTTTCCACAAACGTGTAAACTGCTGCTAATGAAGATAGCTCTCCATGGAATGTGCTCGGGTGTGGACTCTTTTTTCCACCCTAATGATGATAAGAAGTTTGCGGAGCCATAAACAGACGTGAAACTACTTGAATGTTCAAGTAGTACTGGTTTTGAAATGTTTGCCGCTAAGGACAGCTTTAGAACAAGAAAACTCAAAGCTGAATGTTATGATTCCAACTGCATTACCATAGTTACTAATTGGATGACGCAAGCTGCATTTGTAGTTTGATTGCACGCCCTAATGGAACATGGGGAAAAATAATTCTTTTTTCCAGAATAAATCTCAAAAAACACCTGACAGACTTTCAAGAGTTTTAGCAAAATAAAACCCACGCGGAAACGAAAGTTTTAGTTTAAAAACCTTTTATCTATCCTGGAAGCAAAAAGGGCTGCCCATTGCGTTCGGCTAACGAAAGGCCCAACCCCAAAAACTTAAACCTTCAAGGCGTGAAGATTACATTGCTCAGCAAACACCTTCGCCTGCTGATAAATATCCGAAATACCAAGAAAAGCCAATCTCACCGTCGCCGGCTTCCGGTTCGGTCCATTAACGGGCCACCGGCCTCGGAGAAAGGTAAACAAGCCCACTAATCGTCCTGGCCATTAGCTACTTCCTGGCTGTTTCTTTTTTTTCCACCCACACCTGCATCCTCGGCGACAAGCAGCACACACCCTGTCCTGTCTCGTTTTTTTTTCTGGACCATTTTCACCGACATATTTTGGAAAAGCTCCACACAAGGCTGATCAAACCCTGAAGCTTGCGATACCCTTGGTAAGGAATTTGGGAACTGAACCACTGCAAAAGAGCTGCGTGTATGCTGGAGTATGTTTGGTGTGGCCTAAGTAAAAGGCCGGCATGGAAAACTTTCACCCTAAACACCACCCAACCGGAAGGGAAAGAAGAACAAGGTAGGGCAAACGGGAAAACGAAGACAAGGAAGACCACCGTCACCGAACGAACTTGCACTTCCATTCCGGATTAAACCTGGCCCGAAACTTCCCGATAAGATTAGAGTATCTATAATTTAAGGCGTCCATTTCGGATTCGGTTCGGTTTTCCGCCCTACGCCGGACTCGGTAAACAGTAAACATACCCGTTACGGTTGCACAGTGTCTAGGCGAAGCAAATGGGCCTTGGCCAAGGGCGTCAACATATTGGTTGGCTCGGTTTCTTTTTTTGTTTTGAATCAACCTTAGCACCTTAGGAACAACTCCGACTGGAAACAGAAAAGGTCCGCTCCACATGAGCGTTATCGGACTTCAGACGAAACGTTCACTAAGGTTTATTTCGGATAGTTCCGGCCCGTTATGGTACCATTTTAGCTGGCAAACTTTTACCCTCCCTTTGGCTGGTCAACTTTTGGACACACACAGCCACCCGCTTCTAATGCGCTGCACCTGGGAGCTGCTAATGGGAGCGAAAGTTTCGCTGAATCTTGCCAACCCGGAAAGCGGAACTACAAATTATTCTGCACCGGTTGGGCGGGATACTCTTGGGAGACTTGACATTATCCTCCTGGAACCCCTAGGGGAAGGGCAAACTTTATAAGCTCATATATACCGTGCACGCTGTATCATAAACTCATAACTTGGAGAAACTTAACATGAGCTGTTTGCGTACGTCTTCATGAAGCCATGGCGACCGGGCAAGTTTGCTGCCGAATGCATACAGCCCCAAGAGGATAGTACTCCTTCTGATAGAGTCATTCCTGGTAATGCTTAATCTCCATACTAGTGAGTGACAAAGTGGTACGGAAAATGATTTCCGGGAAAACTTACTCTCGATACTGAGATAAACATGATATGCACAGGTTTTGTCCATCGATCGTAGAAACACAAACAGCATTCAAATTCCTAAAGCAGAAAAACAAATACTCTAAGAAGTGTTTTCTTTTTTCAAAGACCACAACCAATACAAGATAACGAGTAGGTTTCATAAAGTGAAAACAAGCTTTTCCTCTTTGCAAAAGTATTTTAATAATGTTAATATTTGATGCTCATTCAGAAATGATGATTCGATAAGATTCATCAGAAGTCCTCTTGACGTTCGGTACTTAATTCTCTTTAAGTACTGAGTATTACGCACAAAGACCTTCTTAATAACACCCATAATGAATCAAACACTCTGAAAGGGCAATCAACAATGCATCAGTTTTGAGATATTGGTATTGTTTTATCGTTTAGCTGGAAAATGTTTCTTTGAATCACTCTTGTACTCAGTCATGAACACCATTTGTTAGTTTTATCCTCGATTATTGCTGATGATTAACTTTTAAACATGAATTTTACAGAGGAGTAGAAGATAAGCTCATCGTTAATTTACGCAATTCCAACCAAAAACGCAATATTCATGTTTAAATCATCGAATTACGATGTAGGAATATACATTTTGAGGAAATGTTTTGAATGATCTCTTAATCTTTCACGTTTTTCCAACTTATTGAATGGAATACCTTTCCCTCAGTTGAAATCCAGCGTGGATTATATGGTTTTAATACGCACCCTGGAAGGATATGTGTGTATACAATCTGAATAACTTAACTTAAAAGTCAATTAATTGGTTACACTACACTTACACTATTGCAAAAATACAAATTCATAGGTTTTCGATATTTTTCGCTCCTTCTTTTGCAAGTTTGATGTTTTTATCAGTTAATGTGGATTCAAGACTATCAAGAAAATTAATTGAAGTTAGGTTTCTAGTAGAATGAGACTATCAATGTGTAACTTTAAGCATGTTTATTACTTTTATTATTTGGAGTAATTTTAAATTTCCGCCCATTTGCAATGGTTTTTTTTAATTAATTAAAAAAGTGTTTAGTAATGATGCTTTGCTTAAAATTATTGCTTAAAATGCCTCTTATCGTTGGTAAATTGGAGGAATTTTCCAACACAGCACCCGAAGAGAGGTTGCATAGGGATTCATGTCTATAAAATCATCATGTCAAAAACCTAATGAGCTAAGAATCATTAACTGTAGCAAGAAAGAAGGAATACAAATCTTCAACTCATGATTCCGTTGAACATTTTCGAGTGTCCTGTAGTGCGTCACATCCGAGCACCACAATTATCCCCCCCCCCGCGGCACGGTGGTGTGCGTGCAAGTACCAGTTCGCTTGTATAATTTCCAGTCGGCCATTCTTTCTTAGCGCGGAAAGCACGTAATTATCTCCTGCGCCTTTGTGCACAAGACCTAGACCAGGGGAAGATATTTCCGCGGAATTAACCCTCGACTTCCATCGTTCCGAGAGTGGCCGGTGCCTACGCGGAGCCCGCGCTACTACACTTCCAATTATGGCCCACTTTATGGAAACTGTTACAGTAATTACATCCGACGTGGCGTAACTAGTGCTGGCACGCTAGTACCGGGCCTAGTACCACCGCAAGGCATTCGGCTTTAATTTGCACCCCTCGTGCCATCATTTGCCATGGAGGCCAACTGGGGGTTGAAATCATGCCCGTCGAAGGACGAAGTTCGCACGCTACGGGGAGCGTTCGTTTCGGCCGTTAGATTGTATTGGTACTCCTTACCTGCCCCGGGTATTATGGGTGGGGAAAAATAGATGAGCTCCACGCCGTGACGTCCTGAGGAGCAGCAGCTATCCTTGTGTGCCGAGTATCCTTGCACCTTTTTATTTCACGATTCTCGGTTTTTTGCTTCGCTGTCGACGTACTTGCCGACGAACGTAAAACACGAACAGTGAGCGTACATCCTACTAATGGTCTCCCACTGGCAAAGCGATGCACGCAACCGCTCGAAACACGGTGCTTATCAGCATGACATTCGCACTGTCGGAGCGGGCTTCGGTTGAACAAACACAACGCGTCTGTGCTGGCACGCAATCCCTCAACCGGTAACTGTTGTATCCTTCCAGGACGGGAGCGTGATGGGAGACGGCCAGCACCTCCCTCGGTGTTCGATAAAGTGCCCGCGAGTGGTTCACGTTAATCACACCTCGCGGGACGGGAACTAACACTAGCTGTTATCAAACCACCGACCGTACGCCCCACCGAGCGCAATTTCATTGCCAATTATTTTCCCTCTCGTTGGATTGGTCGACACATGCTTTTTGGTGAATTAATTTGAACACAAACACACGCAAGCACACGGATTCGAAGCACATAACTACATGCCGGTTTGTGTTTTCAAAGATAACTTTCAAACGGTCTGAATGATGAACCCATTTCTTGTTGCACAAATATTGAAAAGAGGTAGAACATAGTTGGCGATGTTCAGTAAATCTTTCCTACTAGAAATTTTCCCTTTCCCAAGCAGCGTTTTCCGCCTGTACCTTGATTTCTAAATCGTCTCACAATGTGCTGAAGTAAATAACTTGTCAACCGTAAACTCGTTCCTCTTTCCTACGCACATCAATCGTTACTTTTTCCACTGTCCAACGTCACATCGCCACCATAGCACATTACCACCACATATCTAAATGAGCGAAAGGACCTTACCGCTTCACGCAACACAGCATCGAACGGAAACGACGATGGCGCTCGTTTTAGGGTTCCACGGTGGTGACGCTAATGGCACACCATGGTCCTAGTGTCCACCGGGTGAAAATTCCGCCAGAAATGGCACACACCACCCGCTACGCGCACACCTTCGAAGAAATACACACATACACAATCTAACACACATACAATCGCTGCAGCACACGACCGCTTGCTGGTAAACCACACAAAACTCGGGACGAAAACGGAACGTCCTGTGTACGCCACGACAGATAAACTCCAACTGACGCGACCGACAGCAACGCGTCGAGTGTGAATTTTCCTCACGGCTCCAAGAGAGCTCCATGCACACTACTACTACACATACACGCACAAGGATCTATCTCGCACCGGCAAGAACGCTCTCCTTTGGGAAAAAATCTTCCATGTGTCAGATGTAAGATGTCCTTTCGGAGAGAGTTTCTCTTTAGAGTTGTTGTGGAAATTGAGATAGGGAGAGCGGAGAGAGCGCAAGGAGAGAATTGTTTATATTTTCCACAGCACGGACGGAAAAGCCTTTCACTGGAAGCGTCAGTTTTCCCACCACCGAACGCGACGTTGATGGTGTTGGTTGGTACCGGTCATGCGCCTTGCGGTATGCAATCGTAGCAGCGCGCATTGAAGACGAGACCTAACATGCTGTATGCGCTCACGTTTTCCGTTCGTCAAAGAACGGAAGGAACGGCACTCGGCGGTGGGCGAGGGCTCGAGGATGGATGTTTTTGTTTTCCACGACGGTAGTCGGCAGAGTTTTACAAACAACGGCTGACCTCACCACTACACGCAGCGCGACGCAGACGACGCAGGTCGGTGTGTTGGTGCCATTCAGAGGAAAATTCCCTTCCTAAGAACGGTGGCCGCGTGCCACGGGGGGTGTCGGTGGCCCGTGGTGGTAGTTAGTAGGCTGATGCTTGATGTGGCGAGGGCAGGGAAAAAAGATATGGCTCCAAATGGTAGCCATCGAAACGACTACGCGCACAGCAAACACAACGGGAAAGCCGTCCCGTAGCCTGCCTGACGGGGATACGCACGCGATATGCTGTAACATGACACAGTGCAAGGAAAAACTCACCCTCTTTTGCCCTCGCTCATTCCCTCTCCCCACCCTCGTGCCATTTCCCTTCTTCTGTCTGCCATGGCACCGTCCGTGCCCATCCTCCCGTCCAGCCAGATGCGCACACTTCCACCGATCCAATCCAGTATTTTATGTTCCCTTCCCCCTCCCTTACCACACCCATTTCCACCCGCAAAAGTTTTTCCCCCCATCCCTTGGCGTACCTTCACACAGTGGCGCTGTCGGAGAGGTTTGCCGTTCGGCGTGATTTTTATACCGATTTTTCGTTTTTAAATTCACACGAAAAAATGTCGTTTCCACCATTCTAGCCAATTTAATCCAATGAATCAGGATTGCGCAAATAAGTATAGATTTATTTTTTCAAAGCAACAAACAATTCTAATTTAAGTTAATATTTTTAATTTATTTTATTTTGTGTAATTTATTTTATTTGTATTTTAATTTATTTCTGTTTGTTCAAACAGTTTCGTAAATATTCTGGGAAAGTATTTTGATTTTGTATGTTAATGCTCCACAGAGGCTCATTTCGAAGTATTAGAACTTTGAACAGTTTTTAAACTCACTTAGGATGTTTTTTTTTAATTTGGAATTGAGTCAAATAAAATATTTAAAATTGTATTGCATCCCAGAGAAAGGTTTCTCTTACCCCTGCAAAACTGCTCGGAAAATTTTGAATTTCGTTACATGAAAAGTTTAACCCAATAGAACACATCCGGAGCCACTGTGCACCTGCCCTTCCCCTTCACCCGTTCCTCTTCAAGGCGACCCTCGTGGAAGTAGCCGGGAATAATATCGATTCGTTTTTACATTCATGCAAAGATTTTCCACCAACAAACCCCACCTCCACGTTCCATCGCTACGTTGGGAAACTCTCCCTCCCTTCCACGATGTGCCCTTTGTGTGATTTGCGTTCAGTCCCTACTCCGTGTGCCTGTGTGTAGGTTCACTAAGCCGCTTGCCTTGTCGGGAGTGGGTAAATACAGTTCCTACAGTTCTTTCCTACTTTCCCATCGTCTCGTGACCTCCACGCGGAAAAGGACGTGAGGGCTTCGGGGTCCGAGGGGTGGGCCGTAAAATCCGAGACAAAACGGTTCAGTGAACAGAGAAGTGCAGCAGACAGCGATAGGACACTACCACCCGCCGATGCCTACTGTACATCGCGCCCGGAAAATGCGAAGAACGGTCGCGTTTGTGGAGTACAAATTCAACGTGGCTCGTGTAGGTTCATCCAGGGGCTCTTGTTCGGGCAAGAGGGAACGTTCGGGGGGGAGCTTTCCATTCGATAACAACGTGCCACGCAACATAACCTACCGGTCAACGATCCCTTCCCGAACGATCCCAGGAGGAGCGGTTTTCCATGGGTGATGAAAAACGGGGGAAGGGTGTGGAAAAGGACCGATGATGTTGGAACACTGGCATACGAATGCCTACCGAAAGGCTTTCAGCCGTAACAAAAGAATAACTTCACTTCACGCTTTTCACTCTTTCTCGCCGCTTTTCTCCGCTGGTCTGCCGAGCGCCGTGCGCTTTTTCGTACGCGGTGCGTGAGCTCGGAAAATGGGAATATGCTCCGGCGGTACGAGTGTGCGAGTATCGAATTGTAACAATTGTGGAACGCTCCAGCTCCGACGGAACCGACGATGACGACGCAATCGAGGACGACCGGCAAGACGATACGGTGAGGGCTTTTTCCTCGTTTTCCCAACCACCCCCGTGCCTGGGAAATTGGTGCGCGTGTTGGAGTGTAACGCCCATTATGGTTAACCCTATTTCACCGTAACAGAGTGCGCGGGGCGAAGGGATGTCGATGTCGATCGGACGACATTTGCCCGACGGAAACTAACCTCAATAATCGAAATTACACCACCCCAGGCTTTGGGTTTCATCACGCGGACCACAGAAACGGTTTTCCAATGGTTCCACCGGTAAGAAGGTAAGTAAAATCGGGTATTCCGGAAGAGTGTATAAGCCTTTCGAAAAAGGCCACTCGAACGGAAGCAATTCGGCAGCCCGCTCGGTTTTTTTTTCAGTGTCGCTCTTCGACAGGGAAGTACACTTTGCTTTTAACAAATGAATCGAAAAGGTAATGAATATTTATGGGATTAATTCGTGGCCACCACCAGACGACGGTAGAGCACGCAAATGGAGAAAAATCGAAACCATGGCTTGGACATAGGACTTACATAGCAATGGAGACGTGGTCGCAAGGGAGAGAGAGAAAATCGTAATTTTTCCAAACCAAACCATCGTGGAAAGTGGCCAGTATTCGAACGAGTGTCGATCGAACCACTTGAGTGTTTAATTGAATTTAAACATTTCGGTTTGATAAATCCGGCCACTATCGACCCTTTTGCGGTGAGGTTGAAAATTGAAATTTTGGTTGAACAGTTTGACAACTTACGGGTTTTTCCGTTCCACTCAGCTGAAGTTTTTATTTCTACTTTTTTATGAATGAGCGTTCAATTCATTTTATTATCATACAGTCTATGCTCGATTATTACCATAAAATCCATTCTTGAAGCTTTCATTAAAACACAATGTTCCTCGTTGTTCTTTAAGACTCTTTGCCTTAAGAACCTGAATCTTCCACAAACAGCTCCATTATTTGCATTGAAGTTCCTTCCCACTCCTTTAAGCCAGCACATTTTGAGCCGATGCCGATTGAATATGTATGAAAACACTCTCTCCCTCGTCGGTCGCATGGGCTTCAGTGCATTCAACATGCACCCTCGAAAGGTTCGAAGCCTTCTGGAAAACCACCGCTTTGAAAACCCCTACGCTTTCGATCGGTTGCAGCTATTAGGGGCCAATTTGCATAAAGTTGCACCTTTCCCCAAATTAGTTTGGTTGCCGACAGATATACATTTGGCGTATTTTTGAGGTGGGATAACAATTGTGGTTCGATCACGGTACCATGAAAACTGCTCCACGCTCTGGAGCACGGTTTTAAAGTTAGACGTTTGAATCAATTTGATTGTTGCATATTCGATACTTTAAGCCGGGGAAGCTTAAAACTTCGGTGTGCGATGTGATGATGATAATATTTTTAAGAGAAATGAGGATAACAATCCTTTAAATGATATTTTAAACGATGGATAGTTTCTACCATTTTCAACTAAATTCACAACAAATTCAATTTCATTTGCTTTAAATATGAAGTTAACTTAATGAGTTAAAAAGCAGGTATTTCAAATCTAAGTCTTCAAGAATAAACAATTTAAAGAGCAAAACTCTGACTAGAACAGAGTTGAAAACTTTATCTTTCCAGTGCACAGTAAACTAAACCTAGGATAAATGTTTGTAGTGAGCGTGGTCTTTGGAAGCAAGAAAAAAAATTATTTAGAGTCCTAGAAACTCTCATTTCCCACAAACTCCACGTCAATACCGCGCATTATCCACGTCCGCTGAAGAGAAGGTTCTAATAAACCTTGAGGCAGGTATAACCAGAACCAATTATTACCGAAGGAAAAGAAAAAGAAATGAAGAAATGAATTATGAAGAAATATATTCTATTTCCACAAAATTGTTCGGTTTATCAGATTTTGCAATCCATCGCCGGCTGACTGTCGATAGATTCAGAGGAATTCAAATTGACTTATTGAAAACAGTAGTAAAAGCAGTCCATGATTGAATTATTTGTAGGTTAAAGTAAGTTATTGAATCAATTGACAGACTCAGTGATCAGACAAATATTCAATAAATGAAAACTAAATAAAATAAAATTGCTAACACTAACAAAAGAATACAGATAATAGAAATAATTATATTTGTTAAAATGTAAGTAAATTATAATTGTACACAATTTATAACATATATCATTTATTTCTTAGTATTGTAGTACTGTTGAATGTTTATTCCAACCAATCATTTAACTTCCTCAAAATCTTTTAGACTTCATCACTAAATTCTAGAACCGAAAAAACATCTGACATCCTTTTTACATCACACCGAACTCCCGTATTCCCAAATCATACTACAAATTCGAACATACGACTCCCGGAGGACTATTGTCCTACGGTCGCTTCTGTGGACTGTCCGTTCCCAGTTACGTATACGCCAGAGAAAACCTACGCTTCCACCGAAGAATTCGCACAACATATGTACTCTCGCAACAGAATGTAAGCCACACCACAGCCACGCTTCAACACTCCATCGGCATGCAGCGGGAGTGACTGTTGCATCATTTGCCATCGTTTGCTGAACCCGTTGGCCATTGTTTCGCCGTGCTAGCCTGTTTATGCCACCCTCTGTACCGCGGCGCAGAAGAATCCTTTAACAAGAATTCGAGCTCCCCACGAGATGAAAGCGGATGGCAGGGAAGACGAAAAGGAACGCTCGGTGCCAAAGACTAAAACAAAAATACGACATCTCACGTGTGTGGGGAGCGCAACTGCACCAAAGGTCCTTTTATAATACACTCGCGTTGTCACATTCCAGTGGGCCGCCCCCGACTCACAGCACACACGCCAAGGTATAAACATTTCACGAAGGGAATTCTCACGGGACAGCAAAGCCAATCCACCGACCGCATCGTCGACTCGAAAAGGAGCAGCGTAGCTTTAAGCATGTTTTATTAACAAAAAACACCAAACACATGACAAAAAAAAATAATACAGCTACATGAGCAAGAGCAGGCAAACACATTCAAACATACGGAGAAAACGAAGCATCGAGGGAAAGAAAAGTACAAACGATGAAAGGAAAAAATTTGCATATGCTTCAAAACAACAAAAGTAAATCCCAACCAGGGTAAATAGAGTATCCCGCGAGGGAAACTTAGGAGCCAGGGGGGAGGGCAAGTTGAATGAAGGAAGGCAGAACAAAAAACAACAACGGTGGCGTACGCGAGTTTAAAGGATGCGCTTTGTTGTGCTGTGGACGCCCCACCCGAACGAACGAACGAACGTACGAACGACGGTATAGTAAAGGACATTGCATACTTTCGGGCTGACAATGGGATTTCCACGTGAGGGCTTGTGGTAGCGAAGAATGCCAAGGCGGGGGATCACAGGAAGGGGAGCAGGGATCCTAGGAACTACATGGAGAGGGTCAAACACATGCATGTATGCATGCTGATGCTCCACTTCGTCAGCTTTTCACCATTGTTGTGTCGGCCATTTCTTTCGCTGCTGTTTGCCCGATCTCTTGCGTTGGTGGACTTTGTCTTTTCCCCCTATACCATTGCTTTCCACACACTTATGCAACCTACTCAAGGGTTTTGCTGTTCAAATTTGCATTGGAAAAGCTGCTGGCACACCCTCGACAAAAGTTTAACCTCTTTTGCTTTGGGATCCGGGAAGACGTCAAGCGGCGTTTTCGTTGACCGGATATCTTTTTAGCAAATTGAAACCGTCATCAAACGATGCGTTCAACGGCGCGCATTCTTTGTGCGACTGTTCGATGCGCACGATGTGTCATTCCCTATTTTTCCCACTGATTCCCAGTACAGTTTTCTAATCCTATTTGCAGTCTTCCGGTAAAGATTTCCACTACGGAGTCAACTATTTAAAACTTGTGCATGCTTATGCTTGAAACGTACCGTGTTTTGCTTTGCTTTCGACCTTTGCTCGGAAGAGCAATCTGTTTTTGTGCTGCTGGATATGTTTACAGTAACTTACAATATATTTATTTGGCTTTTAAAGGTCAAAAGATGTATTACATTTTTTTTAATTTCAAACCACTACAAATAATGCATATAAATATTAAAGATTCTAAATTAAATGATAAACCTTATTTGCATTATAGTATTTATATCGTCAATCTTTAATGAGGAACACGATTTAATTTGTCTTTCTTTTTATTCTTAAACTATCACATTCAAAAGCTCCACAGTTGAATGAAGGTAATACCGATCCCTCCCACTCGTATTTACCTACCTTCCCGAACAGCCCAACGGTGGGATGAGCAACAAAACCCTCGAGTTCATTAGTTACCAGCCGATAGTAGAAATCATTTCGCTTCAATTACGCCAAATTAAAATCCAATCACACCCGAACCAATTCCTTCCGTTTCCAAACTCGACGCTCCAGGGCGGGAAATCGGGAGAAAAATCGTCACCAATGCAGCCGCGACGCGAGCGAGAACAAAGCTAAATCCAATTTTCCCACTTATTCGAGCACTTATGATGGTCTCCGGTTCTCTGCAGGTAATATTTGTTTTCCCATCCCCATCCCTAAGGGGGGTTGTTCAATTTTTATGTTCCTCTTACCGGCGTTTGGTTCAGAAATAAACTGGTTTTGGCAGGAATTTTAATTAGATTGTCATCTTTCCTATCCCCGTTGGGTGCTAGTTTCATGCTAGTTTCCAGTTAGAAGCGGGAGAAAAATGAACGAACAGGGAAGGTCGCTGTATATCATTGAAAATTAATTACTTTTGAATGGCAGCAAAGCTTCCGTTATAATTGATTAATGTCTTTATATAACAAACTAAAGAAAAAAAATGTGAATGGTGATATTGGGAATCATTTCGATCATTTATACAGCCCAGCCTTTCCTTAAGAGCACCTACAATGTACTGCCACAGGGACGTAGTCGATATTCGAGTACCTCTAATATCGTTATATCATAATTTTTATTAACTCTTATAGCCCTTCGTATCATTTCCCGTCAATAAAAACCCACTTCGGTGTGTGGATGTTTGGATTACATCCAAACAATACTAATTGCACTCGAACGAAGCTCTCGTTATCTACGACGAAGTCGTTAACCACTACCAAGACACTTCGGTTGCTGACATTTTGCACCATGGGACTTTGCAGGGAACATTCGAGAAGATTTGTTTTTGAAGAATAAAGATTATTTTTCAATTTATTTAAATACTTTTTGATGATTTGGTAAGCATCACTATTTTATTTTATTTGTTGAACAAGTTAATTGATTCTGTAAATGTTCGATGGTAAATTCAAATTGTGCAATCTTGCTCGAAGGAATTTTCTAAAACATCCGTTTGTACTAACACATCTATCTACAAACAAGAAACATTGAAACAGCTCTGTTCCTTCGCTAGGATGAATGTGCGGGCATTCCACAAGTCGCATGCAGTTCATATTTCGGTCAAGGCTCTTAACGGCACGATCAGCTTCCAACAATAACGGCTCGAGCCTCGTTATCTACCCACCGGGCGGCTTCCGATAATGTAGCGCGCGAATCCGGCACTGGCCGATTGTGAAGCTCTCTATCTCTCTATCATCATTAAACGACTCCAGCGTGAACGGCCTAACGGACGGCGAGTCCTGCCGCTCCGATAATCGATTCCATTCCGCGACTCGCGGCTTCCGGCATCTCTGGAGGGGAGATGGGGATGGAGTGGGGAAGGCTTACCCTGAAACCCTAAACCCCAACACCGCTGGAAGCCACCGAAGCTGATTTATGGCTGGAGCATGTTAATGAATTTGCAGCTAAATTGTTTTCGGTGCACTGGCGAACAGTCGAGCGCGAATACCGGAAGCGGTTGCCATCGTCCAACGCCGGATTGTCCGCCGTAAAGGTGCGCTGAATTGGGTCATCGGCGAAGTGGGATTAATTTCGATGTCATTAGTTGCCCAAACGGGTTGCGATCCGCGCGAATGCCGTGTAGTTGGGGGGGGCAATAATGGTCGTGTTTCGGAAAACGCTCCGCGAAACGGTCGTTCGGTGCGAGTATCAAATCAAATCATCGAGTGAAAATAGAGGTTCAATTTTAGCTTGATTGAAACTAGTTTATCAATCTAGAATTAGTTGAACGGTTTAAATATATTACCAAAAAAATTCGCTTGTAAATAAAATAAATTAATTTCGTTATAATCATAGAAAAGTTAGACTATCACACTCTCTTGAAATAAATCAAATACGCCTTCTGCTTTATGGAAAATGAGCAAACAGTTCGAGAACAATTCACTTGATATCTACCGGCGATACATTGTTGCACTCTTGGAAGACAATTAATCAACAAACGATTCGTTTATGAGTACTGATTTTACGGACACTGATTAGAAAACGTTCCGCTCCGTTGCCAAGGAGTATAAATATGCTATCGAAAGATATGAAAAAGAAAACACCAACCCAATGCATGTTCGTTCCATGAAAGGTACGCCAAGTGCCTGTAAAGTTTGTCCCGTATGGGCTTCTCCCCTCGATAAGTCATTTTTATGTCTCCACCACAAACAACCTGCTTAAAGAATCCGTTTCGCTGCTATCGCGGCACCTTGTTGTTGTTTCCCTTTTCGGAGGGGATTGGATTTGGAGCTCTATTGGTCATTTGAGATACCGTTAATAACGTCTCACCGTACCTCATCATCCGTCATCATCATCATCATCATCATTATCAACGCGCTTCAACGGGGCCCTGCAAAACCCGTTTAGGCCCGGGTTTGATAACGAACTCTCGGGCAACCGAGCGACCGGAGATAACGGACCGGCACGCCGTTGCGCCGCCTATTACTAACGATGCGACCGGGAAGTGAAGCCCCAGTACGAAACTATCCGTTTTACGGCGCGCAACGTCCGCGTGTGTGTGGTGCAGGTCGAGACGAGACGGGGACGAATCCGGCAATCCGTTACACGCCGAGGCAGCGAGGGAAGCGTCATAATTCGCGGACTCAGTAGTGGCCAGAAAGTAAATCAGTGGTGAAACGGCAAAGATGGCTGAAGGTCTCTGAGCGGGAAGAAACCGAACATAAAACATAGCAAGAACGGACAGTTGTGAACCTCGTGCCGGTTCGTGTCCATTTAGTTTCCTGACGCATGTTAACCCGCGGCACTATTTGCCAACGTTTTCCTTCACTTTCACCAGACCATGCCGATCACGGTGACCACGTGGATCCGTCGGTGCTGAAGCGGTTACACGGGACTTTCATGGTGATTGCCTGGCTGTTCTTCAATTCGCTCGGAAATACAGTGGCAAGGTGGGTTGTAGTAACGCGTCCATCCGATACTTTTGCCTCGGGCATTTTAATCTCCATCCCCAAAATCCCCGACTCTTTGTAGATACTTCAAAAAAACATGGACCAACCGACAGTACTTCGGCATGCCACTGTGGATATTTGTAAGTTTTACCTCGACTCTCCATCGTAAATCAACATGCTGGAGGTTTATTTTCCCCCAACTCCACTGTACGTTCTTCTTTTCCAGTATCATCGGATCTACATGGTTGCCTGCTGGACGCTGACCACCGCCTCCATTATCTGCATCATCGTCGATCTGGAAACCATCAAGGGACACGCGCACGCCATCATCGGCCTAACCACGTTCGTGCTGGTTTTCATCCAGCCGATTCTGGGGATGGCCGGTTCCGGCCAGCAGCAGCAGCGTCCAATGGCCATCCTACGCATCCTACACGTTCTCATCGGACACACTGCGTACATTCTCGCCGGTAAGCGGTTGACGTAGTAACACATATAGACGGACGTTTTAACCACCTTCGATTTTCCGAAACCCAGTGACGAACATGTTCCTCGGTGTGGGGCTCGAGGAGGCCAACATATCCAGTATTATGTACGGCATGCTGGGCGGCGCCCTGGCCATCCACGTGCTGGCGCATGTGGTCTTCAATGTAAGTGTTGTAAGTGCACACCGAACCGGATACACCTTCATTAACGAATGCTTTACACTCCCGCCGTTCGTGGTAGGTTCTCGAATATCTCACCGTGCGCAAGGGACCGGAGCTGGACGTCAATAAGGACGCATCGGTAAGGGCCCGTTTTCGACCGGGAAGCTAACCAAGGACTAACAAAGCCTAGCTCTGTTAGAGAAGCACAACTTGCCCGAGGGCATCGGGTTGCTTGTGTTTGAATTTGTTCAATTTCCTTCATGTCCTTTCGTTTTCTCTCTCTCTCGAAACAGTTTTCACGCTGGCGAAAAACGACACTGATGGTGCAAATGGTCGCACTGTACGCGTTCACCATCGCGAATGTGGTGTTTGTGTGGCGCGCGTGAATCCTTCCGAAGGAGCAGCAGCAGCAACAACGCCTTGGAAGGGCTTCAGCAAGGACGGCCGACGGAGTGCACAATGCCAAACCCGAACTGTGATGAATACATTTGTTCAAATCTCCCCATGCTACGAGTCGCGTTTTACTTTTAGACCCGGCGCAAAAAGTGCAAGCCACGAGACGAACGAACCGAACGATAAAGCGAACCCGTGGGACGCCGCAGATAGCGCCTGATAGCGTACCGATATCGGTGGGTGTTTTATGCTCGCGTGCTGATAAAAATAATCGTGCATTGGGCGATTGATTGGGAGCACACTCGATGGGCTAATTAGGGCCGACCGATTGGCTTTATCGGTAGCATTGTTTCGTTATCCGCCGGCGGGCGGATGGCGATCTGATCGATGACGTTATCTTCTTATCGGATGGTGATGGTGTTCGAAATTCCAAGATATGCAACAAAGTTGGGTTTTTAATTTTTCGCTTTTTTCTTTTTATGCATTACAATTCATTTGGCTCCTAGCACCAATTGATGAAAATTATGTAAATGGAGTTTCTCTGGTCGATCGTTTGTAGTTTAAATTTAATTTTTCATCGAGTATATTCATATTTTTTGAAAAGCTATCTTCTATAATCATCAGAAGTTGATTTTTTCTCAAAGTTCATTTTGGTCGTCCTTAATTTTCATACTAATCAGGTCAAATAAACCGGACCATTTTTTTTGTATGAAAAATGACAGCTCGATTCGAACGGATTTCTACGATCGAAGTCCGTGCTAAGGGCCAATGTCTCACTATGATAAATTTTATATAGTTACGTTTAATAATTTTACAATAAACAGAGCCAAATAACAATGTTTGTTAACTTTAAAGCAACAAACATTTTGTGTTTCATAAGGTACAAATGGTACAGTCCATAAACGAATAAATACAACTGACACGTTGAAAATGGAATGCATTGTATAATAACTAATGTGCAATTAATAATTACACGAAAGAATTAAACTGAACGGTAATTGTTTCATTAATATAGATTTGGAACCAGTAAACACAACGTTTTACCATATTCTCGATACAATCTATCAATACGTTGACTGCCAAACGGTTTTAGCACACTTTTATAGTACAATTTGTTTGATTAAATTTGTTTATAGAATCAATTAAACATTCGGTTATCGCCGATTTTAATAGTACAATATTTTTTATGTTGCATTTTCAAACATTCATGGGGCAAACACATTTTTAGAACTAATGACAGCCGTAGCAGTCAACGTGTTATAGATGAAATGTTTAAACAACATAGTTTAACGTTATGATGTACTGCATAAAGAAAAGCTTGCAAAATAATTTGTTATATTTCTTTTTTGTGTGTAGTTCAAGCTGCCTAAAATATTCTATCGTTATATTTATAATGTGTTTCCATGTTTCAGAAATGTGCTACGTCCATTAAATTATAACGATACAACTCCAGCATTTACTATTCAATTCATCACTTTAATAACAGGGCCCTCACTTTTTGCATTCGATTCTGAAAAAAGGTTCTGTTCAGAATATCCTTAAAAGGGAGGAATCAACGAACGTTTCCTAGCAAGCCCCGTCACTTCATACTTTTAGTGCATCCAGCTAAGACAGACGCATCGGCGGGAAAAACACCGCAACCAACCACTATTTTCATTTGGCCATCGTTTGAAAGGAAACCCAACCGTTGACCTACTGCTCTTCTCTACGGCAAAAGGACCCACCTCATCAACATCACCATCATCATCGTGATCATCATCATCTGCATGTTAATATCCATTAAAAATGGCAACCTTTTACCGTGGAAGACACTAATGCCCTCGACCCTCGCACGGGAGGAAAACGGTCGTGCATCGTGCGTCACGGGAATGGTATCGTGTAGTCGGGACGGCGATTATGATGCAGGTGCATCTACTTTCCGGCGCATCCGGCAGCGACTTGATACCCGATGGTGCTGGCAGTCGGAAGCATCCGAACGAGATGCGCTAGGACGGAGTAGAAGAAGTATTCCCCTTTGTCCGTTCTACGAATGGGATTATTGTAATTACATGAGACTGTTAGTCGTCAACCGCGGACGAAAAAATCGGACCATTTCCCACATTAGCGGAGGGCTGTGATGCTGGAATGAAAACCTGGATAGGACAGATAAAATTTACATTTTCAATCTATTTGCTAATCAGTAAGGATGTGTTGTTCGGCTCGCACCGAATAACTAAATATGTGGTCGTGTATTCATATTTGAATTTCACGAATTTACATGACTCACGGTAGAAAGTGTTAGAAGTTCTCCAATTGTCGAGTTTACAAAAACGGAATTTTTCTAAAAAGCCGACAATAAAAATAAAGCATCGTAACAAATCTGTAATAAACTTGAAGATAAACCTTAGTTTGAAACGAAGCACCTTAAGGCGTTCTTCACCAACTCCGGGAACGCTTCTTTCCCTACTTGGTGTGCAGTATGATTCATTGGTTTTGAAATCTGTTCAATCCTATCCGTGGGCGCCTAGCAGCGTTTGCAAGATCATAAACCAAGATTACAACTGGCCATTTCCGCATACGTGGTTGTAGTTGCATAATAACTTGCACCAAACCGGCGTAACGATGATTTACCGTTCCTCAAGAACGTACCAAGACGGGGAGCTTGGCTCGAGCCACCAAACGAAAGCAGAAGATGAAGAAGGAGACAAGACAAAAACAGCCTATAAATTCTGGCTAGAATAAATTATAAGCCACATCACACACACACACACACACACACATACCAACCGACGCCTTCCGCCTGGCGGGCAAAAACTGCTGAAGTGTTCCGTTTATCCGAAACACGGCATTAGTTCGCTATAATGCTGATTTAAAACTTACCTCTTATGGGCGCGTGCGAGGGAAGGATGGGAGGAAAAAGGGCATACACGTGCACCGTTCGCGGAGGAAAACTACAAAACGCATATCGACGGTGTACCAGAGCCCGTAGTAAAGAGAAAAGCACGAAGCTACCACCAACGATCCAACGATGTTTATCTTGGGGCGGGGAAAAAGTTTCCATTCCCTCTACGCGATACGGAGGAAGATATAAAGCACAAAATGGCCGCCGTGGAGTCCGTGGAATCGATCGTATCGCATGGAGTTTTCAAACAGGTGCCACAAACCGTGTGCCCGGAAGAGGAAGGAGCGAGGAGGTTTTCCAACTCGATCGGGAAGCCAGGTTATGCGGGTTGCGTGCATTTAGGCGAGAAAATCACAGCCGCACACCGAGGCTCGATTCCGGTTCGAAAAGGACAAAATTAAGCTGAAAGACGTTTAGCGACTTAGCAAGAAAAGTAGGAAAAAAATGGCCTACTAGATGATACTAAATTAGAATGATGTCAATGTAATTTTTCTCGAACTCTATGATTGTAAAATTAAAAGAGTTCGACCCCATTTTTTAAATTCTTTTAGCACGAAAAAACCATAAACAGTTCGTGTTATTTATTATTTGAATTGATGACGTTAATGTTCAGCCCATGCCTATCATAATTTAATGATTGCTTTATTCCCGAGATTAAAAACACACACTTACACCGAGAAAAGCTTCCCTTGGCGAGCAAAGCAAAATACGACATAAAACATCCCGGCTGGTAGAACTTTCCCGCACTAGCTGCAAATTTCACGTGCATGATGTTTAATGCCAATGAATCTAACTTTATCTGCTCGAAGTTTTACTATCACCCAACCAATGGCATCGACGAACCCGCGCTGAATCCGCCTTTCAAGCTTTCGCCTGTGACGCGATGCCACGTCAGCTTCCGCGTTTGCATAAACACCGGTTCCCTACCGTGGCATGCACACGTCCACCGGAATGCCGATGCTCTGTTAATTAGTGCACCACCGATAAATACCACCACCACGACTCGCACGCCCCGCCAAAACCGACGCATCCGATCAACCGAAACCATATTGCGTACGGTGGTGTATTGATGTAGAACGATTACGCCCCCCATACTCCTGGACGGCCGGGTTGGTAGAGAGTTGCACTTCTAGGACATCATTCATCCGTGTGCTTCCCGGCAGGAATTTATGGTACGATGCGGCCAGATGTTTGCCGTCATACCGTTGCATACCGGGCGTGCGATGATGGCTAATAAGGTGGAATTATTAATTTCATTTTCATTGAACAAAATAATGAAATTTCCATTGTTCTTCATTCGTTTCGGGACACGTTGTAGCGATATCTGATGCTTATCAGATGCGTAGAACGAAATCGTGTGTCAGGATTTACGAGCCACAGATTTGAAACCCGTTAGACATTGAACATATTAATCTACGGGTGTAGTTATGGGTATGATTCGGAATTATTTAAAATTTCCAAACCATTTAGACATTCGAGATTCATTGCAATAGAATTAAACCGCTTCGAGACCATTTCACGAGTAAACCGAACGAACAAAACCTCAACACAATGGCACAAACCTTTTTTTTAGCAATGGCAACATTTATTATGTTTCGACTTAAATACGCTCTAAAAGAAAACTTGCTTATAGAAATGCGCAGCACCATCCTGCACGGCACAATGTTGATTGTTTGTTCCTTGCCCCTTTCGACATCCGCGGGTTTGTGCTGCTTGCTCCGGGGCATGCTTGGAATGGTTTCCTGTTTGATCCTATTGGCGAATCCGATCGGTTCCTATCTAATACTTTTACTGACCCGAAGATTGGTTACGAATGGTAGCACAATACGAGATACACTATCCGAATAAGACGAAACGGCAAAGTACATCTTACACGACGGCACAAAACGCGCACGGACGAAACAACAACGAAAAAGAACAGTTTGGAACGGGCAGCTCTAAAGCTCACTCTCACTTGGCTGGCTATAAATATGTGACGCTTAAACTGTACAACGGCTGGGGACGGCTTCTCACACTGAAGAAATCAACGATCTGATTCCGTACGGTTTAATTTTCCAATCCTGCTGCTTTCGACAAATCATACACTATCAAAAGACGCTCTTACATGCGACGGGGAAAAAAGGGAAGTTAGGACTATTCGAAGGGTACGTACAAAGGGATTAAGTGTGAGAAAGAGAGAATGGTGGCGAATACTATGTTATCTACAATATCGTATAACGAATCCCGGCAACACAACGACATCGCCGCCTTTGCTGCCTCGAAGGATTTTCTGCCCCTACATGCCACGTTGGATCGTGTAGTTAACGGTTAACTTCTTGGTACGAGTTGTGCCCTTATATTACCGGCCTGCTAGAAAGCTCCTCTAGAAAAGTAATATACACAATCTGCTCCGGGACCATCGCAATCGTTTCCATGGTTACTCGATCGGTCGCGGTTAGCATTCCATTCGGCGCTTCCTAGTTCATGATCTGCTCCTTGATGTTGTTGTAGGCCGTTTCGATTGGCGCCAGCACGACAATTACCACCATGGCGATGACCAGACCGAGCACGATGAGAATGTACAGGAACAGCATCGACTTGCGGAAGCCCGAGAACTATGCGGAAGCAGATGAAACGGAAAAGAAGAGTGAAAATTGTATACAGTTTGTTTGGGAAAAGTACGTTAGTCGAAGTTCGGACAAGGAACGTACAGCAGCATCCTGTTTGCGTTCGCTGGAGCTCATGGAGTTTCGCGACGGGGTCATGTCGGCCATCGGGAAGGACGTCACACGCTGGCCGCTTCTTCGCTCGCTCACGCACCCACCGATCTGTATCCAGGAGAAAATCTACATTTTAATGCGTTGTAGGCGTACCGTTCGGAGGGGACACACGGTAAGGGGGGTTAGTACCGGAAGAGAAAGAAACCTGTCGCTCGGTTAAAGACACGTTGTATTTACACATCCCTAGCCGGTGCTTGTTTGCCTGCGTTTATGTACAACACGACGAGAGCCTTAGTACCGAGTGGTAAAATCGAGTGGGAAGAGTAGTTTGCATCGCAATTGAATCTTTTGCCCCGTGTAACCGGTTAGATTGAGCAGGTAATACATTCAAACACTCCCAATTTATTACCCAACCCCGTCCAGGGGGGAAGGGGAAATCCCTTCATACTCACGGAGAAGATCAAATGCATAAACACGTGGAACGCGACGAACGCGACCAGAATGAAGTCCATCCAATCCGGTAGCTCGGCCTTCTGCAGCTGGACGGCGAAGAAGATCGCCACGATCGCGATCACGTGCGCCAGATTTCCACCGAGCCAGTGCAGCCAGTTGAACCACGGTCGCTTGCTGGAGCCGGGATGCGGCCGGAAGAAGGCACCGAGTGGCTGCAGGAAGCACAGAACGGTCGTGACCACGCCGAGGATGGCGTGCGGATTGCGCACCTGCGACCAGCCTCCGATCTCGACGAAAATCACCACGATGCCGGCAACGGTGAGCGCCCACGTGAGCACCATCAGGAACCGATGCCACTGGAATTGAAAAACAGGGGATTGTTATAAAGTGCCATGCCACCATGCAAGGTCGTTCATCACACGACTTACCGCAAACCACTGATCTTTTCCGCACATCTGGCTACCGACCCACGTTTGGCGGAAGTAACGGGCAAGCAGGATGCCGAGCGACGCCGTACCGATCCAGGCCGTGATCATGAACGCACCGTGCAGGCGTAGCAACAGCTTGGACGAACCCTGCACCGGTCCAACCTCGGCCAGCGACTGCGGCGTTCCGGACACGTGACGTCCGATGTCGTGGTAGTTGACGTTCGTTGCTGTAATAAGATGGCAAAAGAAAGGAAGGTCCATTAAATTCTGCCCCCAGAAAACCGGTCATGGCTGCGCCTTACATTCCACGGATGATCCAGCGGCGAGCAGGAGATGGAACTTGTCGTTCACCAGATCGAACATCTGACCCTTCACCGTGCTGACGGCGTTACGTTCCAGCTTGCAGTAGATCGTACCATCGTTGTAGGACTTCTCCAGCACTTGGAAGATGTTTTGTGGCTGTAAAACAAAATATTGGGTTGTCAGTAAGAGGTTTTTGGAGTAGACACCGAAGGTAACTCACCACTCCCACACGGGTTGATCCGTAAGGTCCAACGGTGGTCCACGAAGCGTACACATTAACCGTTCCCTGGTCCGGGACACACTCCAGCACCGAATCGTCACCCATCTTGGCATCGCTGGACAGACCAAACGCGACATACGCCGGACGATCTGGAATGTATAAAGTGGAAGGGTTCTTATTAGTGTTGTGCTTAATGAATCTTTATGCGAGATTCATTCATTTGAATCTTTCACCTAACATTAATGAATCTTCAGGGATTCATGAATCTTTAGGGATTCATGAATCTTCAGGGATTCACAAATCTTTAAGGGATTCATGAATCTTTAGAACTTAATGTATCTTAAAGGGATTCATTAATCTTTAGAGATTTACGAATATTAAAGGGATTAATGAATCTTTAGAATCCTAAGATTCTAATCTTTAATCTTTTATTCCTAAGATGAATCTTTAAGATTCATAAATCTCCAGAGAATCTTAATTCGCTAAGAACATTCACTAATGTGTAAAGGTACATGAATCCTTTAATATAACCGGAGATCTGACGAATATTTTGACAAGTTGCCTGTTCCGTTGGAACACTTAATTGACCCGTGGTGATTTTTCAATTTCCTACATCGGAAGACAAATCTAGAGCACACAACATCCAATAAATGGGCTCCAATGATCCAACGGAATAGGCAAATTTGTCAAAATGTTCGCCAGGTTTCCGGTTAAATTGGGAATTTTAAGAATCATTGCACACTCGTAAATGTTCTCAGCGAGTTATGAATCTCTGAAGATTTATGAATCCTAAGGATTCATGAATCTATAAAAAAACATGATTCCTAAAAGTTTCATAAATCCGTGAAGAATCATGAATTCCTGAAGAATCATGATTCTTTCACACAGGGATTCATATTCATTAATTTTGTTGGGACATTCATTCAGATTCATGTATCTATCTGAGCTACACAACTTTACTTATTGTATTATCGAATGTTCTTTTTTTTCGGAAAGGTCAGATTGGTGACTCACTATGTCCAGATTTCAGTTCGAAGACGTAACGTGCTCCAAGCACGGCGATGGTGACCACCGCCCGGCAGTCCTGGCTGTCGACGCAACCCTCCGGGAACCCGAAGCAACCCTTGCTCTCGCCGCACCCGGCGTAGATCGGATCCATGGCGACCGGAGCCGACGTCTGCGGAGGCCGATACGGGGGCACCGTGGTCGTCGTGGCAGGTCGCTTCGTGGGAGTCGACCCAGGGGCCACCGTCGTCTGGCTGGCCACCACTCGCACCGGCTCGGAGGGAATGCCCACCCAGAACTTGTCGTAGTCCTGCGCGATGGTCGCGTTAAACACGACGTCCCCGACGAAGCCTTCCGGGGCGGTCCACTCCAGCGTCAGCTCGCGCTTCTGACTGGTCGAGGTGTGCGTGGCCGTATCGTTCGGGCCCTGGCACTCGATGAGCTTGATGGCGTCGGTGTCGGTGCTCTCGAAGCGACCCACAATGCTGTTCGGCGGATCGACCTGGCGGGCCTGCAGCATGTAGCCCTTGAAGACGATGTTGGCCGGGAAGGATTCGATGTCGAGCTTCAGCGTCTGCCCGCTGCCGATCACCGACGATTGGGGCGTGATCGTAAATGGCGTCTTGGTGGTGAGCGGCGGGATGCCACCTCCGTGGAACGGAAGCATGTTGTCACACACGGACGTCGGGGCGCCATTGGGCAGGGCGTTCAGTGTGGCCAAGGTGCTCAGCACGAGTGCCACGAGCAGTGGAAGCATCCTGACTTGGTTGTTCTGAAAAAGAGAGAACAAGAAATTCGTTTTCATTTTCACCCACAAACTCACTTGAATAAAATAAATAAATGAAAATTAACAGGCATTTCCCACCCCCAAAGGTCACTCCGTGGAACGCCAATTCATCGTAAAATATATTTCATCCTTTGACTCGCGCGAAAACTTGCTCCATTACTCGCGAAAACCGAATCGAACCAATCGGAGGTGCGGTAAAAAAGTGAACCCAATAAATCTAATCATTATTGACACATTTATCAAGGCTTAATACGTAAGTGATTCCTTGCGTCCCGTGTTTTTTCCCACCCCCTCCCATTTGGGCGTGCTTCCCTTTCGGCTCATGAACCACTCAATTCCCTAACGACCGAAAATTGTACGTGTGTGTGTGTATCAACTGGCTTGCAATTGAGGCTGGGAAAAATGAAAAATGCTTAACCTCTCGGCGGTCTTTTCGGAAGCATCCAGAAAAGGTGGGGCCAAGGTGGAAAAAAGGAGGAGGAGGACGAGAAGGGGCCGTGAGTCAAGACAATAAGCGTGCACACAAAAAGAAGTAAGAAAAAGGCAACCAGAACCAACCGTATCTTGGCAGACCCATCAAATTGATCCCATAAATCAAACCAAAACGGTGCACCGGCGAGGAAAAACATGGCTCGGAAAAAAAAGCAAAAAAGGGAAACACACTATCAGAAGCACCGAAACAAAACAATCGACACCCACGAAGTGTTTCGTTTTGTTTTGCTTTCGTACACGGACTTCATGTTGTATTTTTCCATGAAAATACGACTAAGGCACATTATGATTTCTTTTTCCATTCTCTATCTTTCCTTTTTTTTCTAAACACACCCCCACAGTTTACGTCCATTTCCTTCAATGTTTGTTGCTAGTGTTTTTTCTTCAACTTTGCATTCTGTTATCCAGTGTTCTTGTTTCATTCGCTGGCAATTTCATTGCCTTTAGCATTCAGTATCTTTTGCTTCTATCCTATTGTTTATTTTTTTCCTTTTCTTTCTCTATTTTTCTCTTTTCTCTTTTTAACGGATCCTTGGGGTCTTTTCTCTCTCGTTTTGATATCATGTTCAATCTGCACTGCCTTGTTTTTCTTTTTCTTTTGCGTTTTTCACAACAATATACGCTCCTTATTTCCACTTACTCATGTCGAAAGCACTATATCATACCGCTCCTTCAGAGCGTAATTTAATGGCCAGGTGCACACGGACCAGGCACCTCCATCGCTTAAGGAGCAAGCAAATGCCGCTTTCTCGATCGGCCGGCACCGGCCGGCCAAAACACATCTCCTTGGTGCTTCAACAGAACAAAGATCGAAAACCCCGGGCTTGGGTGGAATGGAAAGCGTGAGAAAACGCTTCGAGTGTTTTTCCACCCACTGCCATAGGAAAACAATGAATTTTCCAACCGACTTTCCACGGCTCGCCTACATCTACGCCGGTATGGTAACGCTCACGCAAGGAGCAATAAAATAATGAAAACACCTTCCTTTGCAGGCGGGGGGCAAAAAGGGAATGCAAACGAGGGAAGAAGAGGAGAACGTCAGTAGAAATGGGGCGATTTTACGAACCCTGCACACCATCCTCCGCGTCTACGGTCGCCACGGTTGACCGGAAGTGGTAATTGAGGGCAAGGATTTCGGAATAAATCTCCAATCGGGGTCAGTTTGTTTTCCTCGACACAGTTTTCTTTCGTCAGCCCGTTCTAGGAGGTGTCGGTTCCCTTCCTGTGGGGTTTCTCCTGATGTTGTTGTTCGATCGATAGATTGGGTGTGTAGATTAGCGAGAAAAATAATATCCTTGCTATTAAAATAAATCGTTGGACACACGATGGTGGCCGCTTTTATGGAACACACCAGTTGCAGTTCATTGACGGGTCGTTCTCGGTGTGTGTGTGTGAGTGTGTTCGGTTCGGGAAAAGTGCATCGTCCCCCGATGGGGAGGTTCAGTAAACATTTCCCGGGTGGTAAGCAAACAGATTATCATCGTAACACAACCAGGGACAAAGGGTCTGTCGTGCAGAGACCCTGGCGTGTAACAAAATGACCACAGCGTAGCACTGAATGGAAGCTTTTGAAATCGATGCATGAACGACCCAACCCGAACGATGTTTTCCAGTCAGTCAGCCAGTCAGTCAGTTAGTTTTCTTCTCGCTTCGTCCCAATCGATGGTCTATTTTCTTCGGAAAACCCACCGCGGCCAGCGGCATGCAATTATTACGTCGTTGGTTGGTACCCTCTTCGCTCTTTTTGCATTTTTCTGTTTCTCGAGCGCTGCACGTGAATGCAATGATGTTGCATGTGGTCTGCGAGGAAGTGTATCTATTTTTTACATCTCGTGTCAGCAGCAGCGGACGATGACCTTTCGTTCGTCCGATCGGAAGGCATAGACATGATTATTAATTGACAAATTCCCTTCTTTATCTGCTCCACTTTGTGGAACTGCATTTGAGCGCTGCAGCTGAAGCTTGAACTACATTCAAAAGAAATCACTGAATAATAGAATCTCTTTCGTAAGCATGATTTTTTTTTAATATTAGAAGAATTTTTTTTCATTCAAAACAAAGAGTCACAATAACATTTAAGCAAAAGAAAATGTGCCAAAATCTATCCATTACGAAAACCGAAATGCGTCAAAAGATAATACATTTGTATTGTTTCACCTAACTCGCACAAACTATTTCCGGGATAACAAGTGAGTGACCTATTTCAAGGAACAATTCGAAGGCTCTGCATTCCGGCAGCAGCAGTTCACGGAACTATTTATGGTGCAACTAAGCAGTGGATCGCCAGAATGGAAAGAAAAACATAAAGCGGTTCAACTATGTCAAGCGTAAGATATTCGCATCCGAAGGCAAGCCGGGTTTGCGAACAATTTTTGCCGGCACGTCTATTGGCCTTCCCGAGCGTGGTAGAAATACGCTCACGTACAGAACCCCGATTTCTCCCTCCCCACCTCTCCAAAACCCCCCACAAGCAATGCCGCCCTCATCTCCTTCACAATCTCGATTTGCAGATCAGACCAAAACCGAGGCACTTAAACCAATGCGGCGCGCTCGGGCTGTTTTAACTCCGATAAACCGTCATCCCCTAACCCCCCCACACCCGAAACGCCAATGCCAATGGCATCCGAATGGCCCGGGTCGGGTCGCGTGCATGATCCGGAAGCAACTGTGTGCCAAATATAAAACAAATGCGTCGTTCCGTGCATAAATTCATATTCCATCCCATTCGAATCCGCTTCCTATTCGCAAACCGCTACAGAAAAAAAGCAATAGAAGAGACCGGTTTAGATCATCTGGCCGACAATGACGACGACGGCGATGACGGCGATGACGACTAAGACGTGTTTTGGGTTAATGTCTTCGGTACGGTG
>KE525275.1:512810-546628 GCA_000441895.2 Anopheles sinensis | reverse complement strand
AACAACTATAATGTTTGTAAATTTTGTTATTAATTTTATTTCTTTGTTTAAGCTTTAGTAAATATGCTTTGATAAGACCTTCAAAAGTAAAAATTTGAACAAAAATCGAAAACCGTGTCATGGACAACTTGAAACCCTTGTGGAAGCTTCAACCCCCATAACCAATCCTCATCACTAATGGATAACTCCGTAAGATAAATTTGATTAATTTGTCATTCGCGGCTACCCCTGGCATCTTGAGGGTTTAAAGTGACTTCATGATGAGCTCGGCAAGACAAACATGGTGCCGATGGCTTGCCAGTTCTCGAACCGCACCCCATTCGCAGTATGCAAATGCTGCGGCTTCGGTGATCTGCCTTCAGGCCATTCCTTCCCATCGTACCCATCGCCCGAGTCTGTGTGAGGCTTATGCGCAAAATTTTAAACGCCTCCGAGCGGGCATCAAGTTTTCACTTTAGCGCCTCAAAACTTTGCCCAGCGCTTGGAGGGTAACCTTGAACGGGCACCGGTCGGGTTCTATTGGTATTCCGGTGGGGTTTTGCTACAACCCATATCACGGCTTTGACCTTTATGCGCCGAATTGGGGTACGGGGAGTGTCGGGCGCATGCCACACGCACTGCGATGCCCCGCATCTAACCAATATTGACAATTTTCCGCTTTGGAATGTAAACATCGTACTCGTATTGATTTTTCTCGCCTTCACCCACGAAAGGGTGAGGGTGAGCGTTGCCTCTGTACGTCGTATCGTACGCAGACCATCAGTAGCACGCCGTTCGGAAGTCGGAAGTGATGGAGTCCACACGCTTTGGCTCGCCAACGGTAGCCATCTTCGCACGGATTCGCCGTCAACGCACGCGGCATGTTCGCACTTTACGCAAACCCCGTCATCCACTGGAAATGACTATATTGATGGTCATAAACACATAAAGCAATCGCTCTCTGGCGGCCGATTCCCGGTGGCCTTCCCGATGGACGGTGGAGTTTCCCATTCCTCCCACCTCATCCGACCCCAGCCAGCGATGAGGCATTAAAGCAGGAAATATCGTTCGCCTTATGGCCGCGATGGTGCGTGGCCGCCGGGAACCGGTCGGTCGTAAAAGTGGATGAAAACGAAATTATACCCCCGGAAATCTCGACGCATGAGTCACGAAATCAATTTCCACAGCCACAGTGTGTAAGGGAGGAGAAGGAGGATTTCCCCCAGGGGTGGGAAGGAGTGTGTTGTTGTTCGGTCGGTTGGAATTAGGAAGTCCTCGCACGACCGTAAATACGTGAACATGTGACACGAACAGAGGAAGAGGAAGAATGGCAATGAGAGGGAGAGAGAAGGGAATTCGTTCTAGAGGCGGGAGGATACAATAACGTAAGAATATATGATTATATGGAGATATGAAAATTTATAACATGCTACTTTTCGATCTTTATTTGGAACATTACATCATTTTACTTTTCGAGCACTCAATTCAATATTCTAGTTGAGCAATATGTCGAAGAGAAACATTAAGTCGCACTCAAACCAGGCTGATTGTAAATTCGACGAAAAGGTCCAATTCTCCGTAGAACTTTTATGTGCAAATAATTTTGCGACAATATTATTTAGATGGTAGAATATGAAAGAGAAATAAGATTTCATGCTACCATAATCGTATTTCAATGTTGCAGAAAAGAGTATTTGAAAATTTCCAATGGACCGAAAGCCAAATGAAACCATGTAAACCAAGTAAGTAAAACAGATCATAATAATTTTCTTTATCTGTTAATCGTAGAAACACAATGGAAAACACTTGTCTTAAAAATATGTCAGTAAACATAAAAACTGAGCTTGCTTATTGAAAATTTAACTTAAATCCTCTAATCGTTAAAAAAAATTGTTCAAGTCACAATCCACCAAAAATTAATTTAATATAATACACTGATTTGAAAACTTTCCCGAATACTTTTTAGGGGTCATTTTGACCCCTATTTTTAAACACGCTGTATCTTCGTCAGTTTTCATGATTTTTAAATTCCGCGAACGGCTGGATTTGAGTATATTTGTTGACTATCTTTTGGCGTTTTAGGATTTGTGTTACACTTCTTCATCATTTCGCTAACTCGATGTTAAGCAAAAAAGATCTATTTGAACCGAATTTTAATATTTTTTAATTTTTTTTCAAAATGTGAAATGGAAATTTTAAAACAAGTGTGCGCTAGAAAGCTTATACGTTGAGCCACCTTTAAAAAATAATTTCATATTTTTAAGATAACAAATGACATCACAAATTGACCCCAATTTGGATTCGAGTATTAAAATGTTTCACCACAAGGGTATCAAAAATTTGAGGTTGCATATTCGTTCTTCAATATGTTAAAAATTTGCTTATGAGAAATTTTAATAGAATTGTTTATGTTTAACAAACTTTAAACTATGTAACATTCCACCGCAATGTTGCTCGTGGGTTTCTTTTTACCCAACGAAGGACTCCCACTTAAAGGGCCACCGCACTGCAATGTCGTGCACGTGACGCGACCCAAGTTGTACCTGCGAATGGAAATCGAAATTGCTTCACCCCAAACGTCCACTAAAAGCATCGTCGGTCTTTACACACAAACACGCATCCATCGCCCAACGGCATGATCCTTTCGATTTCGGTCAGCTTAAAAACGTGCGCAAACGAGGCTCACGCTTGAACTGGGTCAGCTTGACCGTACCGAGAGTACCGTGGTTACATAAAAAAAAAATAAGTAAAGAGACACACACGCTCCGTGCAAGTCAAACCAAACATTACCGTCCCCCCACCGTCACCGAGTTTGGGTCCGTTTTCCTTTACCCCTTTCCTACCGCTTGGAAACTAGTTTCGTTCCCTTTCTGTGTCCTTCAAACAATAGAGTTGAGGTGTTCTCCCTTTCGCTGGCTTGATGCTTTCCACCTGCAGACGAAAGTAAAATTAGCTCGATGGGGACTGGATGGGGAAGGAATGGAAGGAGGGGTCATTTGGTTTGCCACCACGACGCATTTTCCAACCTGTTGCCCGCGGGCCTTTGAGCTAGCTGCAGTCCGACAGTGATGGCATACCCAGACACTTGCTTTCCCGGGGTTCCCGGGGTTCTCCCTTTCCACCGGCGTTGCAATTTTCATTCCACAACTCGCTGCAATGATGCAAGTGTCGCTGGAAGCCGGTTCTCTCGAAACTGGTTTTTGCCAGCCAGACCGAACCAGACCAACAACGTTGGAGCTGTCGATGAACGAACACTGCCACTCGAGGGTGCGAGGTGAAAGAAAAACTAAAACCTGAGCGAATTTTATTGATCCTTTGGGTGGGGCGATCAAAACAACGACCCGGTCATAAAACCACCCCCTCACCCCTTTCCCGGGGGGACTGCAGCCTTGAGCGCGCCCGAACTCTCCGTCTGTCTGTGCACCGAAAAATCGCACAAGAACCTTCACAACCGGAAACAATCGCTCGACAAACCGAGCCTGCAGGCAAACGGAACGGTGACTTTGTCGTCCGATCGAAGCTGCCCTTCAAAAAACAACTGACCGACATGTAGAAGGAAACGAGTTCGTTCGCTTTGTGCGGCATAATAATTCAATCACAAATTCACAGTATCGTTCCGAAATTCCAACTCAAATGCTCGTCTGAGTGGCGTGGCGTGGCAGTGCCATTTTCGCATGGCGTTCGATTGTATTTTTAAAATCGCACGTGCATAGTGAGTTGAACTTTATGAATTAGTAGTGTATGTCTAACCAAAAATGCAATTTTGTGCAAATAAACATGATTTTTATGATTTTTAATATGACTTTTTTAAATAATAAATTATTTTAACATGTTTCACAATTTTTAAATGGTTTCTTTTCGATGGAAATATTTTATTTCAACTTATTTTTAAAATGATTCACTTAAATTGTTGAAGTAGAAACTCAAAACCGCCATGAAACTTCCTAAACCGTCACTTTTGTGTGTGCTAATGAAGGCGGAAATCCTCGCAAACTGGTAAAAGCACAACGACGGTGGCCGGTTTCCGAGCAACAGGCATTAAAAAAAACACACACACACACGCGGGGCGATTCGAGACGAGTCTATTAACATATCGCTAGCGCTGCGAAGTGACAATGACAGCGGTCGTTCGGCTTGATAACAGAGGGAAAAACGGGTTTCGAAAGTCAAATCAAAGATGCACCGACGGATTGGGAAGCTGGCATTGGGAAGCCAGAGCAGTGAGTGAGGTTAGTGCACACGGAGCTGATGCTGAGCTTCGCGGATGACACGAAACGATTATGGACGTTGTACGGGAAATTATGCCGATGCTGTTCGCGTCGGTTTTGGAGACGGCGAACCTGTCAAGTGTTTGGCAATATATGCTCGGAAGAAACCGTGCACCGGATGCGGTTGCAAAAAGTGACCGATAGGAGCGTCCTAATGAAGTGAAACTTGAACTGTTTTTTTCGGGATGGACGTGCAACATGAATCTTTACTTAGTGGATCTTTGAAAAACGGTTTCGCGTTGAATTTCGGAAACTGATGGAACCATTTTTAGAAAGACAACATTTCAACAATTTCATTAATTTCAAGCCTAATTTTTCAGTACTTATTGCATAGTTATATTTTTATAAAATTGAAAAAACCTCCATAATCAAAAGATCAGAAAATATTTAAAACTAGCTCGGAACACAACTTTAAAATAAAAACATTTGCATCGACAAGACCCCTTTGAAACTGCTCCAAACAATACCCCAAAAGAGGTATTACAGTAGGCAACACATTCCATCAACATTCCTTCGCCTCTCGAGGAGCGAAAACCTACCCATCCATCTGCGGTTGTTGGGTTAATGAGCACAAGCGTCATCATACGAAGAAAGGTTCGAAGCTTACGTCAGCAAAACAGAGGAACATTATAGGAATGGGTAAGAGCAGAGAGCATCATGGCCGGATCGTTGCAGAAATCCTAATGAAATGGTTGTAGAAACGGAAACAAATACTTTACTCCGTGTATGGTGGTGATTTGGAAGTTGGAGTCCGGTATGCAAGACTAATGATGACTTTATTGGGAAATTTATGCGTTAACTTTGCGAAAGGATTTTACGGAATAATTTGACCAATATATTGGCAAGCAATCTTTAAACTCAAAATAAATTAAATTATTCACATGCTCTCTTTTAAAATCTTTATTATACTCTGATTACTACTTTTTCCATCGTTTCAAACCAATCATTCGCGCGATTCGATACTACGAAATGATTTCGGGTTCGATTAGACGCAATTGAGTAATGGCAGCGGAAGCAATATAACCGAAACATGCGACATTCCGATTCGAAATTATGTTTCCAATTTCGGGGCGGTGGATTGTATCACTGTGGCTAATTGTCGTACAAAAGCATTGCTTTTGCGCCACACTTATCTAACGCATTCAACCGCCCCCTGATTTGACTCACTTACACGACTAATTTTCCCATTTGGGAGAAAAACACGCCAAAATCTATTATTATGTTGTGGCAGCGGGACAACAATCCACTAGTTTAGCTGCAAGCCGTCCCCTTTGTAGTGTTCGTGTCACTCAGATTAAGGCAATCGGCAAGGACGGGAGGGATTTTAAACGATACGATCGCATGGCCGCTTGGAAAAAAACATGCACGAACATAAGAGACATCGACGACAGCAACAGCGACGAACCTTACCAAACACACACAAAGCCCGCATTAAACTACCTCGATTGGCTTTTGCCCTTCGGCACTGATTATTTGTTCAACTTTTATGCTCCGACACCGGCCAAAGTGGAGATTGGAATGTTGTCCCAGCGTAGCAACATGAAAGGCAACGCGCGATCGATGTTCGGAGTGGTCACCGGCGGTGACTTCATAAACCAGGCACGGTTCATGGGCTCTCAGCGTTTTGCAGGTGTTTCGATACCACGCACCGGCGCTCGAAAGTCACCGTTAAGTCGTGCGGCACAAGGACACTTCTCCGGCTCGGTCCCGGGGTGGTCCTTCGCACCGCAACAGGTCATTGATTAATAGTGGAACTTTGGGACGAGGTGTCATGTTGGGGCCGAACGGTGTGCTGAAGATTAATGGAAACAACCCCCAAACTTGCGTGCGCTGACAACCTCCGAATGCGGGGGTCAGTTCAAGCAGATCGTCACCCCGCGATCGGGTCTGGCCTCTGGAACCGCTAATGGATCCAATTCCATCGAGTCAAAAGATCTGTTACTGCGCAACAAATTCGTCGAGCAAGAGATCTTTTCCAACGTTAAGCTTTGGACGACATCAAAAGAGAACAATCCGTTCCAATTAATCGACTTCACCGTTTGCAACACTGGTTTACGACTTGTTTTATATGGTAGATCTCATAAACCCCCTTTGGATAGGGTTAAAACATAAGTTCTCCCAATGTGTTTGAGTTTTTGTTCTAACTAACGAACTCGATAAACGCCAAGTCAGAGCACGATTCCTGAACTTCCTGCCTGATCTGGAGTTCAATGTCAACAGGTTTTTTTTCCCCGCAGCTGCCTTTGCTTCCATCGCCAAACACAACGGGGAGTTCAGTAAATTTCAGCGTCTCGAACCGTCATCCAAACCATTAGCATACGGCTACGGCGCAGTACCAAACCCACTCCCACTCGTCAGTTTGTGAATCATATTCTAGCTTTCCAGCTTCCCCCCTACAGTTTTTCACCTTGACTCGGTCGCTACACCGTTGAGACCGTCGTCACAACGCTCTCGAGCCTTTGATGGACGTTTGAAAGAAGGGTCTTGGGAGCCGATGGAAAGAAGAAGAAATAAAAGTAACCTAGTACAACCGGAAAAGTATAACATCCGCTACGGTGCAGGCCGCTTTGTGACACGGCAATGGCTCGGCTTCCGGGCTTGGAGACGGCAGAAAATTTGCTATGATTATCTGCAAAACGCCGTGTTCCAGTTGGATGTGTTTCTGATTGCGGAGAGGTTCGTCATTAACCACATATGCTAATGAGTGTAAAAGGGCATCCCATTACTACGTAGCTGCGTGTGTGTGTCTATGAAGGGACGGAAGGAAAATGGTTATTACTGCGGGGTTGGAATTGTGTGAAGCCGGCCGCATACCAGCATCCCAATGCACGCGTATGCACTCACTGCACCGTTGCATGATACGTTCGAATGATTTGCAATTTTTCTGCCACAGCGAGTTGTGGTTTCGCTTCGAGTTTGAGGTGCAGCAGCTGCAACACAGCTCCGTGGAATGCATGTTTGTTAATGTCAGCTAAGAAATGTCCATGTCGCCGGCTAGCGCGAGGTAGTGGTGATCGTATCGGTAGGAGTTTTGATTGTATGTGGCATTTAGAGGTTTATTTATTTTTTCCTTCCCATCACCCGATGTCACGATGCAATATTGATGGAAAGAGAAGACAAATTCAAGGCAACCATTAGCATTTTCGGGGGGTGGAGGGAATGTAAACATTCTTTGCCAGGACCACCGGTTCCCTTTCAATAGAAACACCCCCCGTTGGGACGACAATACTCACACAACACACTTGGTAAATCTTATTTATATCCTCCTTCCTACTACTTGCGATTCGAAGCAGGTTCACTCATAATCGATTAGTATCGTTTCACGCTCCACCGAGCGTCTATTTTGCAGCTAATTGCATTCAGCAGCATTCGTCATTCGATGAGAACCATACCTTCGGCGCGGGCAAATGTTGCGCAACCCTCGGGAAACAACTCCAGGCGCACCCTTACACCCCGAAGGTAAGTGAACGAAATGAATAAATTGGCATGAATGATTAATTATGAATGAGGAAAAAGGCGTGGGGAAGCGCAAACTAAAAGACCATACGATTGATGCTCGAAGAATATAATTAAGGGCACCTTTACTTCCCCATGTTTAGATCACAGTTCAGAACTAGGTTTTACCGGTTATAGAGATAAAAAGGAGGGTTGACGACGATCGACAACACTCCCCCTCTCGCTTTGAGAAATTAATTTATTTTGGCCTACACCTGCTCGAAATCCGGACCGGTAACGCACCTTGGGGTTGGGAACTTGGTTCAACTTTCGCTTTCATATTGTACCAGCGTCATGCCCGCGATTGAAGAGGAGAGTTTTCCTGTCGCGGGAAAACACAACAAAAACCCCACCGTTTTTCGCCCAAACAAAACCACCCCATCATCAAACGTCAAGCGTGTTTCGAAAAAGGGAAAACAGCACGAAAATCCAAATAATGAAACAAGGGAAGCACGCTCGAATAATGAATGTCTTTTTCCAGTTTTTCCCATGAAAATAAAATTCACTTTCTTGGCCAAACATTCCAACGCGGGCGGGTTTCACTTGTACCGAAAATCTGTCCCAAAACAGCAGGAAGACAGGAAACGACATAAAACAAAAAAAACCAACAAGGGCATCACACCAATCAACGGTGGACGATGGGGTCCCTTTGTGTCAAGGTTTGTCATTTGCTTTGTCATTGCTAATTTGCATAAATTTAATGTTTTCATTTCTTTTCCCGCGCCCGGCGTGTGGCGTGAAAGTTGAACACGGTTGAACTCGCCAAGGTGAGGACAGGGCTAGCGAAATAGAAAAGCCCCCAAATATCACGAAAAGCCCACGATGGGGGTTTTGTTGGGCGGGGAAAACCCGAAAATACAGAAAAGAAACGATGAAGTAAACCTTCATTCTTACCTCTAATTTATTTTTCGCCCGTTTTTCTCTCTGGTGGGTTGATGTTTGCTGCACACTTTTCAAACAGGGTGCTGTGGGAGGAAAGTGCAACAGCGTTAGGGTAACGGTCACCGGAGGGGAAACAAAATGGGAAACATAAGACAAAGATCGATCGAACACGCGCACAACACAACACATAACATCACACGGCACGAGGCATAACGAAAATCAAATTGAAATAAAGCACATGAAACAATCGAAGAAACATAGCATAAAAAAAAACAAAACAAAGTTGAATGAACCGCAACGCCGCAACGCATCTCGCAAAAGGCAGTAAAAGTAGAACGGATTAATTGCTCTTGCCAATTTTCATCATTGGTTACGGGAGATGAAAATGATTCGGAAGCTGCATCAACATCGCACTTAGTTCGGCATTCGTTCGCCCTCTTGTGTTCGCCGTCGAAAAACGTAAACATCAAACTCAGCAAAAGGCCCAACCGGGGTGTAGGAAGTTTTGAATTCGAAAAATGGCACGAAAAACCGTTCGCCTTGTTCAGACCCAATTGCACACGTGCTCCAGTTTATTGTTCGTTCCCGTGTTGTTTGTTTGTGTTTTCGTTCCCCGCGAAACGCGTTCTACCCACGTTGAGCACGCGCGATTAGCAGCGGATAAAAATAAACTTTTGCCACTGGACGCCGTTTCACGTTGTTCTTAGTCACGGCCAAAACGACGCAATTTCAGCCCCCGGGATGTCAACAATGTGCTTAGTTTGAATGTTTCCCTCACGGGTGGACTAGAAAAATACTAACGAAAAATATTGTATCACTGCCTGTAGCTCGTACTTTTGTTGTTCTTTAGATCCTTCGATACGAACCACCGAAACGAGCAGTCAATTAAGGTCACCGGTTTGTTCTGATAGGGTTTTCATACAGGTTTTTTCGTCCTTGTGTTAGTCCTGATTTGATCATTTGATTTCGGGTATTTTATTCGGGCACAACGTCTAATCGGAATGGCCTCTGCACACGCAACGGCCTGAAGACCTTCGACAACTATTTGACACACATATTTCTCATTAGTATTTTTTGCTCGTATTATTAGCATTAGATGTAGTAAAAGTATTCGTTCGATTTTGAGCACGTGGATGAGAGCAAAAATATTAGAGACATCCCCTGAACGAGAATTATTTAAATATTTGTCCAACTTTCCACGTGTTGCTAGAACATCACGAGAGGAAAAATATGATTCATTTTAAAATTTTACTAAATCACTAGTTTCATAAAATTGCTTCCACTATCGCACTTCACTAACACACACACACACACACACACAAATAATTTGCAAAAACGGAAGCTGGATCATGATAGCGGCACACGGGATGGAGCCGCTTTCTTCATGACGCGGTGTCACGTTCGATCGGTCACACTCGATCGCGCACACACATCTCTCGAAACCAACGGCGTCAGGTGTGTGCCACATCTGCATCTCCATTTTGCAGCGCAGGCAAAAAGTGCTGCAGCCACTTTATGCTCTTTTTTATATTTTTGCAGTGGGAAGAACACTGATTTTTGAACTGTCTACGGACGACGTAAATCCCATGAATTCCAAGGGGAGATGAAGCACACACGTCAGCATTCCAACAGCATCCCGTTTCGGATGGTTTCGGGATTTTTTTCTAAGTTTGCTACGTACACAATCTCAGCTGCGCAAAGATCGCGAGTATGAAACTATTCGATTGGCTTTGAAGATGGATCAATGTGGCGAAATGAACTTACACGGCACGATAACACAAGACGAAAAAAGTCACACAGCGATGAGCAAACGGAAAAACGGTCTCGCGGCGATCAGTTGGGCCACGATTTCCCTCTCGATCGGAACGGAATCACACTCGGAGTCGCGAGCTTTCCTCAGCGACGACAGAGACCTCCCCAGCTAGCGGTAGCGTTGACGTACACGGACACACACGTACGGTCTCCAGAGCTCCACCGTTCAGACTGAGCGCATGCAGTCCGATCGCAAGTGAACCAACCGGCCCGAATCGCGAGTCGGATGGTGGGATGAAGTGCCGCCGGAAGGGAGGCGCGTGCGGGTCGCAGCGAGATCATCCGCCGACGGCGTGGGCACCAATACACCGCCAAGTGCGCACGCAACCGCGAAAGGCCCTAGCGACGGCACCGTTATCGAGTCATTAGACGGTGGGCAAAACCCATTCCCTATGCCACAGACGAGCGCACAGTCGCACACACTTGCCCGTTTACGTGTGCGACCGTTGCCCCGGGAGATATCGAAACAGGTTTCCCCTTTCCGCGGGAGTGCGTGGAAGCGAGGAGTAAAGGAGCGAAAGAATGTCCGGAATGGACCCCTCAAATAGTCCATGGAGAGCCAAACAAACACTTGTTTGAGCGCAGGGCACGGAAAACCTGTTTGGGCATCAGGTTTGCTATGGCAACGCGCGCGCATGAGTGTGGTTATCCCACTCCGCCGAATGAATCGCGATCGCGTGTTCATTCCACGAAACCGCGAGAGCACGCGCTTTTTTAGTTTCCATGGCCTCCATTGTTCATCAGATCCCCCCACGATACGAGCGCACTCTGGAGGCAATTAACCGAACGAATTTCCTACCAGAGGTAATTTTAAAATATCAGTTTAACATCCTTTTACAGGAAACTTCATCACAATACCAGCGATGTTTTCCGACCAAACGCAAACGATCAGAACTGATGACGTTAGCCGTAATACGCTATTAATTAACTTCAAAATTCTCCACTAATCGATTACCTTTTGTGATGTAAAGTGGAAATTTTGCGCTTATCAAATGATGTCATAATTACTCCATTCCAGTTTGAACTTCCGTTTGATTGATTCGTTGTCGCGTCCTATCGACGCGGTTCGAACCGAGACTTTGCTCGCTGCAACAAAAACTGAATGTGTTGAGGTTATGACCATTGAGGAACATTATCTGACAATGGCGTAGATAAACGATGCAAAAAGTGCTAGTCGGCACTAATTTCGCTATCACGATTAAGGGAGCGATAAGCAGGCAGCACGACCGGAACAGCTCATCATTGATAACATTAAACAGACGTCGAGACTCTAAATGCCTCGTTAAGTCATCACACCGTAGAAACAGCTTGTTATGCATTCAGATGATATTATATTTTATTCACGCCCATTCTTCGATTGATGCGATGTAAGATCGAATGGATTGATGTGTGTTCTATTTATGCTAATTTAAAAATGTTTTTATTTCACAACTAACAATAGTATACAGTGTTGATTGAAGAAGTGTAATTCTTTGAATCCTATGATTTGAATATCCCTTTCAAATTATTTATCCTATTTACACCAAACTTAACAAGCTGAAATAGGTTTCTTCAACTAATCCTAAGCTTTAACTACACTTTCTACCAATAAAATGCTATTCAACATCTTATTATTAACTTAACCACACCAAAACAGTTTTTTTTCAAGCAAATTTCATATATGATAAAATCCCGAAGTACACTATTGCATATTTCTTTTTTGCAATTTGTGGCGTCATTTGTCATCTAAAAAATATGAAATAATTTTTCAAAGGTGGCTAAATGTTATTACTATTAGTATTCCGATTTACACATTTTTTTTTTTGCATAAGACCGAGCAGGCAGAACGATGAAGAGACACCAAAAACGCCAGAATATAGTCAACAAAAATACGAAAAAGTAGCCGTTTACGGATTTGAAAAATCTTCAAAAATAGTTATATCGTGTTAAAAAGAGCGGTCTAAATGATCTCTAAAATCATTCGGTCAAGATTTTAAAGCAATGTACTGTAGCAAAATGCAAAATACATAAATTTGTGCAAAATTAATTTAAAATAAAAAAGCAGCTCAAACTATCCTTCCCTGAACAAGTCATCAGTTCGCACATTCGTTGGCCAACGTGCGTCAACAAAAGACTCAGCGATCGCAATTATTGCCAGCAAACAATTATTGCCAGCCTATGGACAGCTGATGCTAAATATTTATCCGTTATCAGTTACATCATGCCGGACACTTGAAAGTGTTTTGGTCTGAGGGTGATAACGGAACAAACCAGGAACCTGACTAGGTCAATAAAATCCCTGTTTCAAGAGCAGAGTGATTCACTTCGAAACAGATGATCGCGCTTATCATTGACCAAACTCGAATCCAAGTAGTAACCATCAGTGGCGCACTCGTACATTCGGATCCAAATGCCATGATTAACGGTTTCCCCTGGGAACATTTTAATCACAAAAAGTTCCCCTAAAAGCCCACGTGCGGTTGTCATCGTAAATTAAGCCCCGAATCATCACCCAGTCAGTGAGCCGGAAGGAACACAAACCAAACGCCGTTACAATGACAGACCGTCGGAGGATTGTCGTGAATAGGATGTGCATTCGGTTGGTGCAATTATTGAACGTACCACTTGCACCGAACCGTGCTGCTCCCTAATCGATGCCAGTTGCAATTATGTCTCCACAGGATATGCACACGATGATACAGGATGATTATAAGCTGGCGATGGTGGCCAGGTGTACGCGATGGATCCTTCTCACTCACCGTTCATTGCGCACCGTTGGTGCATTCGGTATCCGGGGGGACTCAACTGAGAACTGGAAGGAACTAATGTAGTGCGACCCGTCCCTGTCACTGTCTCGCTGTGTTGGTGCCACCTGTCCGCTAGCGGTGCATTCGTCCGTGCACGTCCTGCACGGTGCGTGTCCTTCCGGTCGGTTCCACCCCCGGCAACTGACTAATCGAAATAGATGGCGTAAATGGTCCCGACAGCAACCAGGCTCGGTGAGGCATCGTAGACGTGCGTGGCGTAGCTGTCCTTCTCCGGGTCCCACAGGAACTGGGAGATTGCTTTCAGTCCCTGCATGTACCGCTCGCCGATGGTGACAGTGACGATTATTTTGTACCTACGAAAGAGGAAACGAACGATGGAGCAAAACATAAGAGAAGGGGGAAGAGAACATGTACACCGAGATAGAGAGAAGATGGCTCATACCGGATGGTGTTATCAATCACACCAACCTGGTTTGTTCCGTCACCGTTCCCCGGGGTCTTATTTGTACGCAAAATGAATATTACTTTTCCGTCGGTGACGTAACACCGGCGAGGTTAGGGAGAAACCATCCTGGCGGAGTTTACCTTTATTACCCAGCCCGTTAGCACATGATATGCGGGACGGTCCGGAGGAATTATTTAGCATACCGCTGGGAATGTCACCGGGCGAGATCTTTACAATCGTACGCCGGAGAACACTTCTCCATTCAACGGGAATCGTCTGCCGGTTCTCATCCTCACAAAAGCCTCGACTGCAACGACCACAAACAGGGAAGGAGGGCAGGTGGAGAGTGTTTCTGTGTTTTCATTTGCGTTCATGTTGCCAATGTTTTACAGTGTGCCCGGCTCACTCGCTTCATTGGGATGTGGGGAAGTGATTTCCATTAGATTTGTTCCTAATTTGATTTATCAGAAACGCTTAACCAAGTTGTGAAGAGTGTTTAAATGGTTAAATGTCATTTCAATCTATCCAGTAGGGGACAAGGACCGTTTCGATATATTTAAAATTCAACCAACACGACCCGATCTATGAAGAGCCCCATTTGTAAATTAAACCTAAAATATTGAAAATCTGTGCAATATTTTAATTTTGAAACGCTTTGTTTCAACGTTGCCATTTAAAGTTTAAATACGTTTAAAGATCAGCATAAAGGGAAATATTTTTACAGAAGGATTGCAACGAACCCTAAACAGATACTCTCCTTAAACCTCTTGCTAGAGCATACTTATTTTATAAAAACAGTGCATAAAAGAGTGTATAAATTTATAACGCTTCACGTTGCCATTAAACGTGAATGGTTTCAAGAGGTAACGTTACTTGTACAGTTAAGAAATCCTTAAATAACAAGTATTTACATAACTTTTGGTCCGAAATTCAACTCCTCTTTGAATGGCTCTTGGTCATAAATTCTCTTCGTGTTTTTAGCTTTCATATTGTTTTCAACAGAACATTATCTGTAAACAGAATTGTAGCACCAATCTTCTCTACATGAACCATGTTGTCGCAAAATCTATGACAATGCTACCAAAGATGTCAACGTGTTTCACCATTTCGATTGGCCGTGGTTTTTGCTGCGGATTGAAAATAATCTCATCATCCCACATTGGCCCACTCGAGAGCATCTTAATGGCATCTAACGCAACTGCAAACGATGTATGCAGGAGAGAAACAGTGAATACAAAGCTTGACTCATCCACAGCAAATCCCAACGGAATGTTTTTGTATCTATCGAAACGTAAAATGGTACTCCAGAAATTTCTGGACCATAAAGTCTGACATTTCTGTCTGGCACTCGCACGACGAGTAATCAAAACATCCCATCGACCAGAGAAAAAGCTTCCCGACATAAGAAAAAAACAAAAACATTATGTGACTATAAATTACAAGCCCGCTACGAGTGGGATCGGGAATGTGTAAGCAAATTTTAATTAAAAATCTCCCAACAATCTCGTTTCCTGCCACGCTCCCCGCCGGTGGAATTACCTGATGAAAGCAGTCACCATCGTCACGGAATGGCGGCAGATATGCAAGCAGACAAATGTCGTAATGATGCCAAAGTGGTCCTTTTTTCCCAGTCGTTGTGCGGAAAATTCTAACCACGCTCGAAAACGAAACGCCACGGTTGTCAATGAAAAAGAATGATGTACAGGGGGTGTCACTCATGTTGCTTAAGTTTATGTTCCAAGGCGTTGCAGCATAGCTCTCGAGGATTGTTTCTGTTTACTGTCTCGTTAGAGTAGTAGATTGCCGCGTACTACCGCGTTCGTGGTGGAAAAGGCACTTCACAACTACACGGAAGAGTCCTAACACCCATCTAATTAGCAAATATTTTCCACTTTGTTTCATTACTAGAGGTTACACAAAGTGCTTTAAACATGTCAATTTTTCCTTTCTACAAGATTTCCTTTCCAGAGGATGCCACAACTGCGTTTCTTCAATCCATGAATGAGGTTTACGGTGGTTAAATAATTTCAAAGGTTTTTAATTTTTGCTGACACTGTTACTGTTCCTGCCCCTTAAAGATGTACGAATCCGGTAATGTGAGAAGTAGCACAAAGCCTTCCGCGTTCGTGGTGGAAAAGCCACTTCACAACTACACGGAAGAATCCTAATGCAAATATTTTCCACTTGTTTTTCTTTACTAAAGGTTGCACTAGTGTTTTAAACATGTCAACAACATCGTGCCCACTTCAGATTTCCTTTCTAGAGGAAGCCACACCTGCGTTTCTTCAACCCATAAATGAGGTTTCCCGTGGTCGGATAATTTTCAATTTCAATGGGTTTAATTTTTGCTGACACTGTTATAGTTCCTTTCCTTTAAAGATGTACGAAACCGGTAGTGTGTAAAGTAGTACAAAGTCCTCCACCCTTGCACTGAAACTAAACAAGACGATCAAAAGCACATTCCCCACTTGAACGCACCTGTCAAACTTGAGCTCCTTGACGCGCGCCTTAATGTCCTCGCAGATCTGCTGGCAGATCGAGGGCGCAAAGTACGAGCTGTACTCGACGCCGTGCAGCGACTTGTCCATCGCTTCGCGCAATATCGCCTCGCAGGCCTCGCGATTGAACGGATTGCGCGAGCAGAGTCGATACGACGGGAGGTACTTGCAGACCGGCGGCACGTCCGAGGCCAGCATCGCACTGATCGGCGGTGGCAGCGGTGCGTTCTGGATCACCTTCAGGTTCGTTATGGCGAGGCTCACCTTGCTCAGGCTGCTGCTGTTCGCCCGGTACCGGTTGGTGATGTTGAGCGCCGAGCCGAGAAACTTGCCCGCCTTTTTGCGAGTCGTCGGTGGAGCGGACGGGGCCGGACCCGGGGTGGTGGAGGTAGCGGGGGCCCTCCCGAGGGTGGAGCTCCACCCGGTGGCCCGCTGGCGGTCGCCATCTGTGCAGGCTGTTGCTGATTCTTCAAGGAGGGGGATGAGTTAATTAAGTCGCGAGCGTCAGAAAATCGCAAACAGGGAAGGAAAAACCGGTAGGGAAAAAAAAGAAAAATGCGACCCAACCGGGCACGCAAAAGGATACGGGGCGAAGATGACGTGACGTGAAAGTTTGGCCGTGGCGATGTCGTGCCAGTCACCATCAGTGGGTCCCGCAAAGCCCGAACAATGGGGACGCCAAAACCATGAAAGGAGAAAAGTTTTAATCAGTGTCAGTTAAAGCACACGGAAGCAATCGGTTGGATTAGAGCAAAAGAGAGACATTAAACGTGAGCCAAGGAAAGAAGCGAGCCTCCAGCAGGTCCCAACATAATAACCTTCGACAAGCTGCAGTCAAACACAAACAAAAACACACACAGAGAAACACACACAATTGGCGGAAAACGGACGCGAAATGAGTCACCTCACCGAGACATTTCGTGGTCGTGTCCTATCAAGCAACTATCACCAGAACGAATTACCTCCATTATCAAATCGGGAGTGGCTGCCCCCGTCGGCTGGAGTGGCTCGAGCAGATCCGGCAGCCAACGAAGCGAACGACACCACGGCACCAAATGGCCGCTGCCCCAAACTGCGGGCGCTGGATTCGGTCCGACGTTACACGACCATCACCGGTTCGCCTTCCCCCGGGGTCTGGGGAGCTATTATACATGGGTGGGAGCGGAAAAGGAGCACCCGGGACTCCTTCCGGACAAAAGGAGCTCAAACCGACCCCAACAACGGCGAATCCGTGCTTGGCTGCACGCTTTTAGAACGCTCGTTAGTTCCGACTGAAGGACGCGATTTACTTTTGATGGAAGAGAGTTTGTTTTGTCCCTCCCGCTCCCTTGCCCCGGATCCACTATTTACCGATCCGATGGATGGGTATCGCTTTTTAGTTCGACTCACCCGACATCGTCGCACTGGTCGGAGGGAACGGCGAACGGGGGTTAGAAAGCTTTCTTGTCCTGGCTTGATTCCATGCTTCCTTCTCCTTTAGTCATCGTCCTTTAGTTTACTGGATGATGATGGGGTTCGTGGTCGTGGACTCGCGGGTGGTGGTGAAGCGGGGAGGAAGCAGAAAAGTTACCGGGAAAAACTAGTGCACGACAAATGTATGTCAGACGGAGTTTGAATTGGCATTATTGGCAAAGTTAAACCCGGCCAAACGTCGATCGGGCGCACTGTTGGAAGGAGATGCAATTTTTCGTGGTCAAAATTCGTACCAATTTACATTAACAATATATTTTGGCATTTGATTTTTTAATTCTTAAAGATTTTTCTTTTCTTTGCAACTTCAAACTTTGCTGGATAAAGTTGTGGATTAATTTATTGTGATAATAATGAATTTCGTAGTTTCCGTTTTTTCGTAGAGTTACTCTTTATGACCCAGCAAAACTATTTTCTTGACAGTCTTTTAAAAATTTTAAATTAATTTATTAAAATTAATTAATAAGTCTTAATAAATACGCAATGAAAAATAACAGGTTGTTAAAACAATTCTCTTAAAATGCTTTCCATAAATAATCAATCCGAATTCAAAATTTGAATTTTCGATTATAATCATTAAAATGCATAAAGTAATTATGAATTACTCTACTACTTTGATCTATTCAGGCCTCATTTTTATATTCAATCTATTGAGAGTTTAATTTTAATGTTTACCATTCCCTCAAATCTAAACAAATTTAATTGCGCAGCACTTAGCTATCAATTGCTGCTTCCACGTTTAAATTGTCTCCCCAGCGTTAATTACCCTGCAAAGCCATTTTAAACAGCGTGTCTACTCCCTTTGTATTAAAGAGTTCGGTTCAACGGACTGTTAAAAGGCCACTCATTTTACAATGCACAAAAGGCTGCAAAAGAACTGTCACAAAATGGGCCGCTTTTTCCTCCCCTTGCAAGCAAGCAACGCCGTAGTCTTTACATTAAAACCATTCGTTGGAAGCGTAAAGTTATGACATTCAGCACACCGCACGGCGACACACTGTCACGATGGCGACCTTGAGGTGCGATGGTGAGGATGATGGGGGACCAAAAATCCCTCCCCCACCATATCCACCCTCGTCCAATTTTTCCGCTTGCAAAATGTTTTTCGTCCCTCCCCTACCGTATCCTTCCCCGGTTAAACAAACGAAAACTCATTTACGTTAAAGACGCACAGATAAAAGTACGACACTTCGAGCAAGTCATGTACATAACGAAAAACATGCTACGAGTGCTCTGAAATTGGTGGAAATCTCCTTTACTTTGCCACCCACCCAGGTACACCTTCCTCCTTACGAAATCGGCCAGGAGGGCAGACATCGAAATTATGGGTACAACTTACTTAATCGTTCCTACTGCCACGTTCTCGCATGTTCTCCAGAGCGAAGGCGGAGAAAGTTCCACCGTTGGATGTTCCAATTAATCGAGCGATCGTGGTCGTTCCAGCCCCTCCACTCCAGCAAACGTTAACGTACGCCAGGAGGCGAACACGAAGAAGACCTCATTTACTGTCATCCTCAATCTCCCTTCCCTGGCTGCAGACGGGAATGTTTTCCCAGCGCGGAGCGGCATATTTCCCGCCGAGCATAAGTGGTCCCGAGGGCGGCGGAGAGAGTGGAGCCCGACGGCAAACCGACAAAAGAAAACTCATTTGCAAGCTGCTTTTCCCGAGCGTCGTCGCAGTTCGTTCGAGCGGCCCCCCGGTAGCGCATCCGAGAATAAACAACACATGTTTGGTCAATAAACGGAGCTGGCAGGAGTCTCTTACGCGTATGTTTATCTGCCCGTGTGGGTAGCCATGCTGGGAGTGTGTAGGTGGCCGCACCCCAGCGTGGTGGCTTAAAGCCGAAACGACAGTTACACCTCAGATTCAGTTTGTGAATAGTTTTTAGGACAACAGGAGTCGTATCAAGAGCAGCAGCACCTTCCGTGGCAACGTGCGTGTCTTCAGTAAATGAAGTGAACTCTTTTGTTGAATAAGCTGTTATTTCTTGCGAGGGCTGACAACTGTTTCCTTTCTCCAAAAACAAAAGTTAATCATTTTATATCATACGGTTAATTTTGTGCTAATTTTACCAAATTAACAATTTTGATGAATTGTGACCTTAATTTTGAAACCTACGGATTACATTAAAGCCGATTTTCCACTAAGGCACAATTCTTTCAGATAAATCATCAAAATACGAAAAACCTCATAATTGCATTAAAAAATCGCTTTCATTATTATTATTTTAATTATATAAATTGCATTTATAAAATCTTTCACAACAAGTCCACTTTGCAACGATTGTAATTGCTATGAATTATTTTCTCAGTAAAGTATCCGTTGAATTCTGGTTCATTAGTTTAATGGAGACGCCCAGTACTTTTCAGCTTCATTATGGTTGCCAACTTGGAAACCCATTAAATATTTGCTTGTATTGTACTGCCACGAAAGAAAAAACATCGCTTCAGAAAACCCGTTTTCATTTGCCATAATTTCAACAAAGAGGAACTTCAATAATTGAACTAAAATATTTTTCTTTCATATAAAGCACATCCGATTAAGGACCTGTCCAATCCGATTACAATTCAAATAGGAATATGCATTCTATCAAAAGGCGTAGCTCGTGGTGGAACCAAAGGCGTACGATGATTTCCCCTTACTATTAATGGCAAAATGAGTGACACAGGCGCACAAATTCTTCAGAAGCTTTCATTTCTCATTACATCTATTCTCTTTCCAGAAAGGATAAAGCATTTTATTTTTTTAAAAATAAATAAAACCCCGGAGACTCCTGTCACTCACGGTTATAAATTTTTCCAAGGGCTTTGTTCTTGGATCCCTTCCCATTACACTCTGGTGAAAAGTAAAGGGAAGAGAAAATAAAAGTTACACGAACCAAACGAGGATCGTTTTCCACCGACGAGTTGACGAGTTGGGTTCGTTGCACACACACACACACACCGGTGGCCGGAGCGTGGAAACAGGGGAGCAAGAAAAACAAAACCATTGTTCAACTTTCCATCGACTCTCGAAGCTCCCGAACTGATGCGGTGGAATTAAAACAAAATTAAATCCCCTCTTACCGTACCGTACCGTGTCACTTGGTGTTTGATCAAAAATGAAGTTTTTCCTCCGTTTCTCATACGCCCCTTGCTTTTCCCTTGCGTCCGGTAGTGATCACTTACCGCTCACCCTAATCTGTTCGTCCCTTAAATGATGCGGTTTTCCGAAAAAGGACGAACAGCCGTCGCCGGCAGACTCCATTAGATATTCATCGCTGCGAAATAACGACGGAGTAGTGGTCCCGTCCGGTCGTAGATGAACCGAACGCCGACCGGACGAACGGACGGATAATTTACTGCTCCAGACAGAAGAACTTTCGACGCTTTCGGCAGTGTTGTCGGTCGAGGATGGCACCGGACGGCAGCAGACGGTCATACGTTTCCGACGCAGCTTCAAAGGATAGCTACAGTCTGTGGGGGGTAACAAAAAAAGAACCCCCACCACAAAAAACCATTGTGCCGTCCATTCATGAATGGTCCTTCATCGAGTACCGCCTTAGCAAAAACAAATAGGCAGCATAATAACCGCTCTAAACTCTAATGAGCGCCACGCGCAATCCCGTGCAACGGAGGGGACGTGAATCTCGGACGACCCGTCAGTCAGTGTCGTCGGGAAAATTCGTCAAATAATCCCTTCCCACTTGCAGTGGAACATCTGCCCCGGTTTGCGACAGCAAGGGAAGAGAAGTTCACAGAGTTACTAAATACCTCTGAAACGGAGGGTTTATTTTTGCAAAAAATGCACGTTTGACAAAGGATGAAAATAAAACGGAATTGCAAGTACGGATGTCCTTATTAGTATGGCTTCGTACGTGTCCTCAACGGAACAGTTTTTATAATACCTCTTCTGGTATGTTACTATTGAAATATTTTGTCCAGTCGATCCGAGAAGTTTTATTTGGACCATTTATTTGCACCAGGTAGTCGAGGAAGTGGTGAAGAAATAAACGCAAGCATTGTAATAAATTACACAACAAATACTCAAAATAAGCATTTTACAAAATATGTTTTCTTCACGGCATTAATTATGTTAACATATGATTTGTTAACATATGAAGAATACAAACTTTCATAATTATAACTTCATAATTATAATCATAATTAATATTCATAATTATTATTTATCTTAGCTAACACAAGTAAATGTGTAAAGCAATCGCTTCAAATAATTTCGATGAATTATTTTATTCTATTATCTTTTAAGGTATGCAATAATTTAAGCTCTTCAAAACATGATTTTTTTTGTACAGGCATGTTTTTAAGGGGTCATCATTTGAAATAAAATTATAGTTTTGAAACCATAAATTTAATTTGAAAAATAAATCTTAGTTAGAATAAAATAAGATTAATAAATAAAAAACATAAGAAGTTGAAAATTTTATTTGTTTTCAACATCTATAAATTTTAAAGCAAAATTGATAATATTTGCTGTAAGTAATATCAATTAAAATGATTACAAAAATCTTTAAAATTTGCGGTGAGATCAAATATCCCTAATGAAGAAAATGTGTACAATCCAAATAGAAAACATTAGTTTATCAGAACAGTGAAACTATAAACATTATCGAACTATACAGCAAACCAAATTAATATAATCTACCAAATTAAGATAATCTCAACGTTGCACTTAAGTTCCTGTATATCGTATTTAACATTGCTTAAGATATGACCAGGTTGATTCGGAGTATGACTTCAGATTACAGGGCGTCACCCCGTCTGTACCCAGTTGAGCGCGACGTCCATCCGAGGATCAACTCATTAGCCATCGTGTAATACGTCCTATTGTAGCCTTTCCAGGTACCAACACCAAGTGCTTGCAAGGAAAAGCATAGATTACGGGTGAATGCCAAAATTCTCACCGTTTCGCTGTTGATCCCTTCATAAATAACTAGTAGACCATACCAAAAACGAAACTCATTACCCATTTTCCGTTTTCACCGGAAGGAGGATATTTTGTTCGCTCGCTCTGTACACATGTGTGTACTGGGTGGGGTGGGAAGGAGGTGATTTTTAAACCCCTTTTTTCCATGTCTGTTATTCGCTCATCATGCCACGGGGTCGCTTAACCCATTCGCCGACGGTTCGGCGCAAACATTTTCTCTGATCCGCTTGTAACAATTTCCGTTTGTTTTTAGCTCCTTCAATTCCCAATTCAATTTAACGACCCCGAGCGATACGGTGGCACGTGTTTGTCGGATGGCACGAAAAAAAAACCCCTCGCTTCCGGGCAGCGGATGATGACGTTGTGTCCAACGGTTGTGTGTTTTTCACCAGCTTCACGTGGTACAGGGAAAATAATGAAATATTTAAAAATTTGTCATTTAGACCCCATTCCCGTGGAGTTCATCTCATTTTCAACTCGCTCGTTCGTAGGATTTCAGCGGAAAACGACACGGTGGCTTCAATGCCATGGAAAAAGGGGTGGCCCCAGAACGGAAGCATCCAGCGTCGAAGCATCATCTTTATGCTTATGCGGCTTTATGACCGTGCAAACATTCGTGGCCGGTTGTTTTTCCGGTGTTTCGCTTTTCGTCCGTTTTTTTTCCGCATGCAAGTGGCACAAGGACACGCTGGCCTTGATGTAGCCAAAGAGGGGGATGGAGGGAAAACATTATCCAAAGCCAACCGAGGGTCAAACGGAGGGATGCTCAACGAGCGTTACCCAAAGCCGAAACGCGCTGTAATAAGTAATCACGACGGGGTTAATGAATTTGTTTATTGTTTGTCCAGATGCAGATGTCGTTGAAAAGTCGACCGCCGGCTCGCGGCGATGTTGAACGACGGTCAGCAAATTTTAGCGCTCGGCCCCCATTGTCGAGTGGCGAGACAAGCATAACAACGACAAAGGGTTATACCCCGGCTCGGACAGCATGGTTAGGGACCACGTCCAATAGCAGCACCGGCGAACCCTTTTTGTCCTTCGTTTGTTTCAAGTGCGTTAGGCGTTCGACCCAGAATATCACACAAAAACCAACGCCTCGACGTGACGGACTCCGGGGTTGGTTGGGCTATTGAAATGAATAAAGACATTAATGGGCCATGGTCAGAGCTAAGGATGGGGTTTTCCTGGAGGTTGGAGGGTGTGTTTGAGTTTGTCCAGGGTGCGACAACGAAAGTGATGATGATGATGGCGATGATGAAGGGAAAGTTTATCTTAAATTGATTTCCATCCACCAACGATAATGATATTGTACTGGAGGACGGTTGGGTCAGCGAACGGATGGGAAGTTAGGATTCACGCAGCCTTTGACATAATTGTTATGCTAGAACAACCCAGACCCGGACAGCCGACCGTCATCAAGAGCTTTATGGTACGCTTGAGCAAATACAAATAGCTGACCGAAATATGATCAATAATTGGAAAACTTTTTACTGCTAAGAAATGCGACAAGCAGGAATATCTTGCAACAGATCTGATAAATCAAACTGCACTATACTTTCGATTATGCACAGCCTAAGGCTAGCAAAATGTTCAAAATATTTAAAAAAATTATTTCAAGTAATAGTACAGTTACACATTGCATTTAATTTTTCAGCCTTAAGTTTTGATATCTTACTGTTTTGTTTTAATGTCTCAAATAAAAGGTGATTAAGAGGATATACTGGAAATACAAATCGAAATCTGTTGATGCGCAGCATTATTTTCAAAAAATCACAAACACATTCAAACAAAGTGTAATAAACATCAGCGTGTAAGAATCTATATGATTTTTTTAAGGAAATATACGGTGCCCAATGCATGTATGCTCATGCAAATTCTTCAAATTTCATAACATTCATTCCAATTTTCTTGGTCTTTTTTATGAAGTTATATTTGAATCGACTAATTTCAGCATATGTTTTGGAAAAAAACCGCTAATTGTTTGTAACCAGATGCAAAATGCGTTTTAAACCCGTTTCATGCAACATGCTTAAACGCTGTCACTTTCCATTGCCATTTTCTCTCAAATTCGAAAGGTTTCGAGCCAAGTGGACACGTTAAGCTTGTTTTTACTTGAATTATAATTTTACTTGATTAAAGTCTGGTAAACTGATGGGCCAATTAATCTTGTTTAAACACCTGATCATCCATTCACTGTATTTTTTGTTCGTTTCTCTTCGCGACATCACGACAAATATATTGATATTGATAAATACTTGTGGTATATCTGTCCATTTGGAATGGTCATCAAACCAGTAAATCCTACCGTACCTTCAAATGGTTTAATACAAAAGTTAGGTTGAATTCCCAGATTCTGGAAATTCTACAAAATAGTGCATGGGTGCTGAAGATTCTTTATTCAATCAAATAAATGTCAAATAAAACGTTCGTGTTGTGTAAATACACTAATATAATGTTAGAAAGATATGTAGAAAGTATTATAATAGAAAGAAAGAATTATAGCGAATCCACTAAGACTCGAAGAAAATGTGTGTGAGAACATATTGGACACCGTGTCATTTAAAAAAAGTCGTTTCAAAGCTCTATTGTTGAGAAGTGATTGAACCGGTATGTTTCAAAACAATCTTGAACATTGCAGTTTTGTTAACTTAATTATAGCAAAAGAAAAAAAGGTGCGAAAGAAACAAGTCCACAGCCATATCGATTACGCCAATTAAGACAGGTTCTTTATTATACTGTTTTGATTTTTGTATTACAAAGTTGTTAATGAGACTCTGAAGAAATTTCCTCCTTAGCTTTGGTTGCCACGCATAGAGTGAACGTTTACGTAAGGTAGAAATAGGTCGCATCGGTACGTCCAGTTACTTTCGCCTGTGCCTGTTGGACCCAACGTATGGGCATCACACATAAGTTTGTTTTTGGTTTTACTTCTTTTGATCTGCCACGTTAGAAAGGATGTTTGTTTACTACGACAATATGTGACTACTAGGAAAAGAGTGCAGGAATTTCCATTACGAAAGGGGGTTTGCGTATTCGTATCATTTATTTTCTTCTTGATTGATTGCTGTTATTATTTCTTTTTACCTCCTATTTACCGTTGTTTAACTTTAGTGTTGTGGATCATACAATGTTTTACCTCACCAGTGCGGGTTGCTCTGAAGACGGTCATAGGGTTGATAAGTGTTTGTTTGGGGACCGTAGGCGAAAATGGCCAACGTGCTGACACGAGAGGATGTGCATCGAGAGATACTGGGCGGTTTGTTAAAACATTCGGAAATCTGAGTCGACTTCTTGGAAAAAAAGGTTGTTAAGTTTCCGTTCACATACACGGTAAACGGGGTTTTAATAACAAGAAACCACCTACGGAACTGAGAATATCGTTCTCACTACACTACAAACAGGAATGTTTTAAGTGCAATTAAAGATCACTATTGGATACCATTGTTTGTTTTGTAAACCAATTTTAACGGTGTAAAATGTTCTTAAAAAAAATAGCTATCAAAAACTATAAACACATTTGTTTCTTTGAATAACATACATTTCATGCACGTTTGCACGAATGTAACACTAACAAATAATAACAAAAAGCAAAGATGAACTTCTTTTTTAAATATTAATATAAACTAAAAGCACATTCTCCTGTATCGCAAGACGGTTAAAAGTTTTTCGAAAACTTATGTTAATTGCCAAAATACGGAAATAATAAAACCCCAACTCCAAGTTAAGTTTGTCATACTCTCAATATACCCGCCGCTTCGCTATCACGAATCTAGGATTTGATATTGTTTTGTTTTTATAGTTTTGTTTAAAGAGTGTTTACACATTCATTTTATAATTCTTCTTTTAGATAAGCATAATTTGTTTACTTATGACACAGTTAATATGAATACTTTTGTTCTTTACAGTTATCTGGTTTGGTACTAAATTTATTAAATATCTGCTACTTTCCGCCCGGGTCGAATTGGCCATAGCCAGTGCCAGCGCACGGCAGCCATATTCTATTAATGCGTGTATAATGTCATTATATAAAAGGGAGATATATCAGGATACTTTATTATTCCACATAAATCACAATGATAATAAGTAATAGCTTTGTTTGTCGTACGCTATCTGCTAGAGTCGGTTAATATTCTTGCTCATCCCTTCGCAGCTACACTGCTGTTGATAAATATGTATATAATAACGTGTAGAAGACTCCCTCTTTCTCCCAATTATTCCTCCAATGTCTGAATAGTAAAATACTTCCACACATGGACCATATGGATTGATATCAGTTTCTAGTTCTTTATTCATCATGCCCGGTTATACTCAACCATCGCACTGCAGCTTCCCAATCATGTATTCGTACTTTACCGAACTTTTGCTCCCACGATCGTACTCCATGTTTTTGTTATTTCGCATTTGCGTAATATCTTTGATCTTTGTTATAGCTTTGATATCAGCAGAAATAGTATGGCACTAAACTTATGCTTCCGGTTTCCCGTCCTCGGTAGCTTAAAGTGATCCGAGCTAAACTCATCGTTCAAACACGCTTTAGTAGTGCGTGCGCTTTGTATAAATGCTCTACATAGTTTGATTTCATTAAAGTTGCACCATTTACCCCTGCGTCGCTTCATCATCCATTAAACGGTACAACTCGTCGGAAAACCAAAGACGCAAAGCTGTTGCAAGATGCCGGTTCAAGGACCTTCAGTTCCCGAGCGGGGCGATTCCAGTGGCAAAATGTATCTAGGACTTTTGTGAATCACTCAAGTTCGCTATCGATCACATCTGAATGGGCAGATTATTATGCAATCACGGTTCCTACATCTCCATGGCGACCGGCATAATTTGATCATTTTTAAAACATGTCTTTAGTATGAGTTTTGGTTATGATTTTTTTAAACCTTTTCTATCGTGTACTGTTAGTTATCTTTTCCTTTGCGCTCATAAGATCATTTTCTTGAGAGAACGAATTTTCCTGGCCCACCCGAACGGGTGATAATAAACCATCTGCAGTTGCATATATATTTATTTTATTTTATTTTATTTTACGCAATTACGTTAACTGACAGAAGACGACCGCAGACACTCAGCCGCATCCAGTTGTTCTAGTTTACCGTCAAATCGTCCAACCAAACACCTCAGACAATGAAATTAGATCACAAGCAAGCGATAGACACACGACATTTGAACGTACACCACGTGGCATGAAAGGAATCCTTCGAAATGACCCGTCTACGCCATGACTCGGTCCATCTTTTTTAGGTGACGTGCGCTACATATATCACAAACACATATTTTCCAGTATCAAACAATCAACTATCTTACGGAGAAGAAGGTTCACGCAGAAAGATCGGGGAAATCAATTGTATATCTATATCCGCACTGATTGTTACTTACGCCACGTTGAGCGCAGGACTACTGAACTCCTGCCTCGTTACTATATCGGTCTTTACCGTCTGCAACGCCCAAAGAAAAGCACCTAATATTGATAGTGTACATCTAATGATTCTAATCTGAACTGATTCGAACCTCACCAGACACCTATATTTTAAAATATGATTTTTAGACACTCACATAAACTAGTGTTAAGTGGCTGTTCTTCTTATGACTTAAAAAGGGGCGCTAACCGACCCATTGTCCATGTCAGCGTTTGAGATACGTTCTTAAAGCCGTTATGTTTTCTCATTTTACGTCAATTTTTGTTGGCTTAATGTTGCATTTCAATCTTTCTAATACGTTTTTATTAATCAATTGTGCAATTATGTTTTTAGCGAAAAATAACAACTAAAACCCAGTTTATAGAACCGAAATGTACCAGCAAAATCAAAAGTAAAAATCAGCATTTAACTGAAAAAAAGTTCTCTTAAAATCTTAATGAAAACCATTACTAAACCCATCCCTTCACTTTGCACCTTCATAAAACTTCAACCTTTTTTCATCCCTCGGAATCCTTCCTTAAAAATATGTACATTCAAAAAAATGTTTTAGACAATCTTTGAGAATAAACTTTGAAAACATCAACAATTTTACAGTGAAAAACTTTTCGCTACTAAAAAAAGTCTCAATCTTCAAATGAAATATTCTGGAGTTGTAAAAGAATGGTTCGTTTTACTAAATATTCAAACTACTTGCTATCGAACGGCATATGTCAATCGTGTTTTCTTGTCTTTTATAACCTTTCATGCTTAACCATATACTTTCTTTTGCATTAGGACGTGTTAATTTAGTCCAGTTAGGATTTATACGCATTCCTCTCTCTACGTTCGTTTCTCGAGGCTTAAAATTGTTTTTTGTTTTCAATCCCTTCAATTTGATTGGAACACTTATTGATTTAGTGTCTTGCGTCGTCGCGCCCACTTAGATTTGTTTAGTTTAACATTGTATTTGATTTTGCTATTTATTATGTGAAATTGGTCCAAAAATCGATCCCCCCTGATGATGTGTATGCGTTCTTTACGAATATGAGTACTCTTTGTAGGAGTTTGGGTCTCTGTGTGTGTGTGTGTATTTCTCCATCAACAAATCATCTTTCGCTTCAGTCGATAGTAACACTTTCGTGTTCCATGTTTCTGTGTCCTTTTTTTTGTAGGACAACAGAAATGTACACTGAGATAAATATCCGTTTCAATTCATACACTGGTGGCTTGCTTTGTTTTGTGGTATTTTTAGATTGTTTTTGGTTTTGTTTCTAGCCTCCTCGGATCCCTTCCGCATGTTGAAATGTTGTTTGGCCTTTCATTAAATTAAGTGCGACCCTCCGGCCTCTATTTCCCTTCTGACCCAGAGTTGATTTTTTTGAGACCACCCTTGTTAAAGTTACAGATCGAATCGAGCAACGCGCTCCGATTCCCCCCATTACCACCCGATTCGTCGCCGGAAACGGATCTCGCCAGCTTACCTGTTGTTGCCGAGGATGATGGGGCGTTGGCTGGAAACGACAGCGGTAACGACGTCGGTGGTGCCGGAATCGGTGGTGCCGAAGGTGGCGGCTGCGGAGACGTACTCCCACCACTGTCCGTCGCGTGCGGAGGCGGTGACATCAGCGCTTCCTGGGGTGAGGTAATACTGTTCGCACTGCTCGACTTCACGATACCACCGGTCGAGCTGGACAGGTGCACCGTCGCTGCCATTCCACCGCCATTGCCTCCACCACCACTGCCGGACGGTCCGGTCGACGGTGGTCCGTTGTTCAGCTGGAGCGAATTTTGTGCGCGCAACTTGGCCTGCTTCTGTTCATGTTTCTATCGTCAGCGGAGATGGGGAGTAGGGGGGAGGGGTGGTGACGAGGCGTCAATTAAGACAAAAAACGGGAAACAGGACAAGAAAAAGCCCACGGGACACGGTACATGATTAAAACGGTTTCATCGGACGGCGAAGTGCGTACAGCGCGCAAGCGTTACTTACAGCTTTCTGTTTGATTTTTTTCTTCTCCTCCTCGGACGTCATCATTTCCTGCACCCGCACGAGCCGCTTCTGGTTCTTCACCGACCGTTGCTCGTCCCGGACACGATTCTCAGTCTTTTGGACCGCCAGCTTTAGCTGCTCCTTGGCGCTGGTGGAGAACTTTAGGTGCGGCTTCTGGACGGCGATCGCCGCCGCGTACTGCTCGTTAAACTGGCCGGCGTACTCGCCGAAGAACGGGTGCGTCGTCAGCTGATCGAGCGTGGGCAGGGCCGACTTGCAGGCCTCCTTCGAGAGGATCGATTCCAGGAGGGATTCTGAAAAACCGAAATTTGGTGTGTTAGTTTTAAATGCTTTAGTAATATTTACCATATATACTTACTCAAACTATCGGGACAATCGGTGATCTGCCGGGCGTACGAATCCTGCAGCGGATATCCCATGCACATCTCGTACAGCAGATGGCCAAACCCGTACACGTCGATCGCTTCGCACGTGTTAATTTTGCTGTGCTGAACGAAGAACGGCCGATAGAACGACGGTACGCCGAACATGAAGTTCTCCACGTCCATCAGCTTGGCCACACCGTCCACCACAATCACGTTGCCACAGTGCACGTGCCCGCAGGCGACACCCTTCGAGTGCAGGAACCGTATCGCCTCCAGGATCTGCCGCGCGTACAGCGCCAGCTCCTTGAGGGGCAACGGTGCCCGACCCTTTGGGCTGCCGTACTTCGATAGGAACGGATTGCAGGGGCTAGCCGAGCACAGCACATCCTTCAGGCTGCCCTGCTTGTAGAACTTGCGTATCACCAGCGCTCCGCAGTCGTTCGACGCGATGTGCTCGATCGGCACCACGTACGGATGCTGCACACCGCCAAAGTTCTTCAGCACCGTGTGGATCTCCTTCTCGTCGATGTACCGGTCCGGGCCGAACTCGGTCCAGCTGAGGATGAGATCGTCCCGGCCGCTCGAGCCATCCTTGCTCGAGCTGTTGTAGTCCTTCTCCGTCGACGTGGTCACGCAGACCTGCGTCGTGTGCGCCTTTCCGTGCGACTGCGAGCTCGACTTGATCAGATGGTGCTTGGTGGTCGAGTGGCCGGGCGAGTGTTTGTTGCCCTGCGGTTTGTGCACCACCTTGAAGTAGTGCTTCCGCAGCCGCCACCCGATCGGACCGAGCGATTGTCCCAGCGTGTAAAGGCCATCCGTACGCAAGCTCATCGACGCATACTGGAGGGCTAGATCTGTGGAGATAATACAAGAAAAGGGCGCATAACTAAATGACGAACGGAACCCGAAGAGCGCTTAAAAGGTATCGCATGACTTACCATGGAACGGCGTCGAGTAACTATCCGGGTCGATGAATTTTTTGGTCGGTAACGATGATGCCAAAATGGGATTCATTAGTACTTGATTGATATACTCCTGTAGTGCGTTCAACCGTTCAGCTATAAAATCTGGGCGCATATTACCTAGTTGGGGGCGGAAGTGTAAAGAAAGTACATGGGTTAAGGAAACAGATCGTTGGGTAACAAGACGCGAACGGAAAACGAAGGAAAGATAGAAAATAAAAAGGATAGAGAAAATTTGATCCGATTAAAACCGTATCTCTAATGGAAGAAGATGCTCTAGACGGAGGCTTAGGCTTGTAGCGGTGCGTGTATTTGTGTGTGTGAGTGTCTATGCGCCAGGACGATGTTTCTCGATACGCTCCACGTTAATGGTTACTAATGGAGGGTGGCACACGATTGAACGCAACCCGGGAAAGCAGGCAACCGACGGGTGGGAGATAGTGTGAAAATAGTGTCAACGTTCAACGTATCCTTGTCTGCTGGATGTGACTCGCCTTACATAGTCCCTGCTCCTGGCTTCTCCCGAAGTTCGGTGAAGCATACATAAAGTCACACCTTCCCTCAAGCACAAAAGAAGCATGGGCTATGGTAAGCATCAGCCATCGTTAACCGTAGCCAATCTAGTGTGCCATGCCAAGCCCAACCAATGGGGGGAAGAAACTTAGAAGGGGATGCACAGTAGTTCGAAGAGTAGGCTTTTGGTTTGACGTATCGATCGATGTTTCGGTCGGAAAACTTCCAAAAAATATTGCCAAGATATCATAGAATGAAGATTAGCTTTCATTTTCATTAGGCATTTTCTTTACCCCATACTGTTGGGCTTTCCATAAGATACGTAAAACTGCAAACGAGAAATCTATCCCTTATATTTCGCAACCTACGATTGGGAACCGAAATGTTGAAAATAATAAAAAAAGGATTCCCATGCTTTTGAGAATTTACCCCCTTTCTTACTTTACAAGTTACAAGTTATTAATAAATTTATATACATTTACATACAAAAAATTAACACAAAAAGAATAAAATATTACAAACGTCCAGCAAACGGTTTATGTTAAAAGCCACTGTGCGATGCGTGTCCCGTTCCAATAAGGATATTCGTTCGGGCAAGAAACAAAAGGGAGTGTAAAACTAACAAAAGAAAAAACAAGTATCGATCGCACTGGACCGCATCACTACTCGCCCGTCTTGCCGGGTCTCCCAATTGCCCCCTCACCCCCAATATATCTTACTCCTTACTACAGACAAAACGGATGGCGCCATGCCTTTTTAGTAGGACTACACTGTTTTTGGTTGGTGGGGTGGCATGAAACCGGTTCGATGGTGTTAGACAACGGGTGGTGGCCGTCATCGCAGTCGTTTTTCCTCTCGCCGGATGATTATTTCTAATGTAGTGGAAATTATGGGCTAACGCTAGAGGTCGTGGGGGAGGGAAAAATTAAAGCTGACGTGCGCCTCCCCCACCCCTCGCGTTAGGCAACACGCACGAAGCCCGAAACGACACTCCTCCCGAGCGCACCGGAAGGAGCTCTGTCGCGGTGCGGGGTCCCTTTGCTGTACACTTACCGATAAGCTTCTTTCCGGGGAATGACAAATCAATCCCTGAAATTTGCAAACACTTGTTGAGCGAGGCGAAATCATTGTAGCGCCGCAGAATGCGCCAGCTGTTTTCCGGATACGGTCCTCGCTGCACTCTCAGCACATACTCCTTTTTTTGGGTAACGGTGGCGGTGGCGAAAGGGAAGGTTTGGTTTTTTGTATTTTACCACACATACAAGACGATATACACACGGGTGGAGCGAACCGAAAAATAAAAATAAAATAAAAAAAAGCAGATAAGGAAACGTAAAAACGATAGGAAAACGAAGTTTTAAAATGTACATGAAGAACGACACAACCCTGACCAGGAAAGGGGACCACAATCGCAACAAACCTGCCTACTAAATACCTACCGTATGTCCGTCAATGGTTTGTGCTGTTTCGATTGTACAGCAGCAGGCTTCGGTATCGTCTAGGTTGACTTTCTGCGTGGTTCCGGTTTGCTCAAACAGTGCCATTTGTCGGTCTCCGTATGCCAATCGGACATTTTCTCCGATCCCGCAGTTGTTGAAAGGAACAGGATTGAATACACTCGGCGCTGCGTCACTAAACACACTAAACAAGCGACGAGCTTGGTTGCTTCGGTTTTTGCGTAGCTTTTCTACACTTTCACTTTCACCGGACGGACCTCAAGCGTTTTTGGTTTTTGAGCCGTACGCAAACTTCTACTCAATTTCCACTGCCCATGACATCATAGTAAACTGCTTTTTCGAGGTGCGTTGATCAATTATCCGAACACTTGGCAAACTAATGCAATTTTACACGTCCCAGGATGGGCTGAGTAAGGTTGCACCTCCCATCCTTTTTGTTCCAGCAAGCACAATCCACCTTTACCTTTTACGGGATACTAACCCGTAGACGAGAGGCAAAAGAAAAGCAAGTAAATATTTTATCTTTGGCACTGTTTTTTACTCCATCCTACCGACAGCTGATTCATCGAACATCAGGTACTACAACTT
>KE525275.1:450403-463984 GCA_000441895.2 Anopheles sinensis | reverse complement strand
TACTGTTAATATTGAATCTAGTGTCATTAAACCGGATGCTTCGTTTTGAATCCATCGCCTCGAGGAGCTGTTACTTTATGGCAACTCAATTCTAAATTTGGACATTTTTGTATGTCCAAACTTCCAGCTTATGCTTCTTTTTGTGAACTTTTTTAACATAAGTGAAACTGATGCTGATGGTTCAACCTTAAAACAGTATTTAGACAGATTGTCTGTTTTAATTCTCAAGTACTATTATTTCTAGAATAAAATAATAGAAGCAGAAATAATGATACAAGAAGAATATATTTAAGAATGTTGTTCTGGTTATTCTTCGGAAATCTGCCAATTTAATTTAATTGCAGATTGATACATAGATTGGTTTATTTTTTATACAGACTTTTTTGCAAACTATGCAAACATTTTTCGTTAAAAAAATTTATATATGGCTGAGAATCATATGTCACATACTTGAAAGACAGAATTTGAAATAGGATGGGTTTATGCGAGGCTTTAACTTGTTGTTATTTAATTGAACTTGTATAATTAATCGAATGAAAAGTAATTAATAATATTTCTTAATTAAATTACCTTTTCTTGAATTTAATAGTTCGATACCAGTCCTTCTAGTTAATGCATAAATCACACATGTAAAATTTCACAAAATACACTTGCAGAAAATCTCTTGCAAATCCAAACACTGTGGATAGTGCAACATGTTTGCAAACCACCAACGTCAACGTCATTCACTGCAGTTGATCGTATGATGCATTGCATTGTAAGCCTAATGAACAACAAACTTACATTTGTCACATTGTGCTCGAAACGATGATATCCTTGACGCCTTGAACGAGCAGAAGAGCGTCATCGCAATGGCGGGTGCCGGAACCCTCGAAACCTATCACGTGGGGGAAAGCCTTCTATTTTCCCTCGTTGAGAATTGTTTACCACCCTGTCCCCCGCTGTGGACGGCTTTCCCGAGTTCTATAGCTTCGGGAAGAATGTTACATTGTGCAGAATGCACAGGGATCTCTCGGTAATAATCGGCCCACAGAGGCCGATAAGACCCGCCCGTCCGCTCGACGGGCACCAATGTCAAAGCAATCCGATTAGCAATCCGCCTGTCTACGGCGAATTTCGAAATTGGTGACCGCGCGGTAGCTCCAAGTGGTCAGAAATGCAATTAGGCTCGCAAAATGGCCGCCGTTTGCGTGTCGTCGGGGACGTGCGGGAACATCAAATGAGCGCTGTAAACCGGTGGTACCGCAATCGGTTCCTCGGTTCGAAACATCCATCCGGTTGAGCAGGCAGCATGTCTCTGTCTTATGGAAAACCAGCACCCAAGTGGGGTGAGGGGCAAAAACAGGACGACTTGTTGCGAGAGTAGAGATTGATGCCGGAGCTATTACCGGTGGGCCATTTCATCAGTTGTTTGGGCTTGGCCGGCAAATATCGGTAGCAACCATCAGCGCGCGCCATGTCGATTTGAGACCACTCGGCTCACAATGGGCGGCCCGGGATCCCTTTTGTAGTGGTGTTGGTCGTCTTTCGCTTTCCCCAAACCGGTTGGGGTTTTTCCCTGCCTGTCCGACGGTGAACAATGGATCTTTTTTTATGGATTATGGGAGCCGAAGGGATTGGTCTCTGGCTTGAATGGAATGATGAGCTGCCAGCCTCCAATCGTCGGAGATGGAAAGTACCCGTCGGGGATGGGGCAGGAACAAATGCGGGGGAAACTGGAATGATTAAAAGGCGTGCGTACGTCGGCATTTAACGGACGATAGGCTTGTTGCGGCGTGAAAACGACAAAAACCGCCGGCACTCGTAACGAATATCGGGCAAGAGGTTATCCACCGTTTCCACAAGGACTCGACTCGGAGCAGGGGTTTGCAGGGATTGTTCTTTTTTTCCGCCCGCCTCCCACCACTTGAAGACCGGAAGCGAAACGATCCGAATGTCCTTATCTGGGCCGGGTGTATTGTTGGCCACCGCCACCATCGCCGCGAACGATATCTCACCGAGTTCGATGGGTCCGGAGTAATAAATTTGATGTCCGTCGTAAAACTCTGTCGGACCGGGCCGGGAAGCTTGGCGTGGGTTTTCTGTACACGGAAAATCCGGCCAGTGTCCGTTTGGTTTTACGTTCGCTTTCGCGCTGGGCGTGGGACGGCGAAAAAAAAAATCCAATGCGGAAATAACGGCGTTGAGCTGCCGGGAAAAGAATCATGATTCTACTTCCTAGTTTCCTTTCCTTGCTGTTTTCCTTTTCGACACTATGCACAGTTGACCGTTTGGTAGAGAAACGGTAATTAAACGAGGCACCTGATTTTTCCCCATCAGATTATGGGAGATGTCACTGTTTAGGATGAAACCAAAGATTGAACAAAAGGTTACTTTGAATTTTAATTGTGCACAAAATCATATTACAATTAAATTAAACTTGGTTGTTAAAATTGTTTTTCTTGGTACGAAGCAAACAAAAGATGCTTATGTCTGTTATATTTTCATCAAAAAGAAAAATTAAACCAGTCATGAGAGATGGAAACGTAAAAAAGGTTAGCAAAATAAAAGTAAAAGTGTCACTGCTTTGATTTAATTAAAAATTTGAATGAATCAATTAGATTAAACTCTGATATTTTATTTGTCGTTTTTGGGACAAATGTATACCAAATTTAAAAATAAGTTATATAAAAGTAGATTCAAATGATAACGTTTTCATCAAACGTAATCATTTATTCAGAAAATAAAAAAAAAAAGTCATGAAAGACAAAAACGTAAAAAACATAAGCAGAATAAAATTACAAGTGTAAATGTAACTTGTACAGGACAAAGACTCATGTCACTGCTTTGATTAAATTGAAAAATTAACAAACAAATCAATCTTTGTTATTATAATTGTTTTTCTTGGGACAAATGCAAACAAATGTTTCTAATGTTTCTTTTAAAAATAAATAATATAAATGTACATTCAAATAATAATGTTTTCATCAAAACTGGAAAATAAAAACAATCCTGAAAGATGAAAACGTAAAAAAGATAAGCAGAATAAAAATACAAGTGTAAATGTAACTTGTACAGGACAAAGACTCATGTCACTGCTTTGAAGTGAAAATCAAATCACACGCCGTTCCAACTTTCGCATGAAAAATACAACGAAAAAACGTGTCATTGAAAACAGTTTCCTATTCCCGGCCTGGACGCACCCGGACAAACAAGGTTTCTTTTTTGTTACTGCTCTGCACCAACGACGGTTTCGGTTTATGGGCGAGATACACAGTTCGCATAAAGCGACCCCGCCGAGTGGATGAATTCTTTTGTGGTTGGGAGTTTGGAGCGGCACGTTTATTGGCACGCATGTTGGATACGCCTAGCAATTAAGTCCGAACGCCCCGCGGCCAGGCACGGAGTGGATCAGTGACACGGAACATCCTTTCACCGACGGTGCCCAGCACCGAGTTCCGGGCTGAAATAAAATTAATAAATAAAAAACAGAATGAGAACATGAGTCCAGTATTGTACCGCAACAGAATGGACACCCCGAGGAGAGGCAACAAAAAAAGAAGAGAATGAATAGAAGGGAAAATATACTTCCATCCATTTGATGAATCGCTAAGAAAAGCCTAAAGAGAGCCGATGGTGATGAGGACGGACACCTTTATTGAACGATGAAAGCCCAACCGCTGATCAATGGGAAATGGATGGCGCGTTTCGGAGTGACCTCTTCATGGGTGAATAGAGTTTATTGGCACTCTCTCTCTCCCTCTTCTCCTCCTCTTTTGCACTGCCCCTCCTTGCTGTGCATACGCAGTGGTCGTTTGAAAAGGACCAGGCTGCTCCATCACAAGGAGGATGGAGCACAGATTGGAAAGTGGTCGCACAAATTGATTAAACCGCCATTGTGCGCCTCCGGGTGGGCTGGGTTTATGTGTTCCTTGTTTTTCTTTTTGTTAGTTAGTTCTCGTTTCTCGATGTTATCCACCTCCCTTGAATGCCAACACATCGGTTGCATCCAGCCGTTTCCAACAGTTTTTTGGTCGAATAAACGAGTCGATCGGGAGGGGACCGGGAGCGGAGATGAAAAGATGAAAAGAGTTATGGGGCCCAAGGTATGGAACAAAAAGCAAATGAATCAGTCGACTGTTCATTAATTAATGTAGTGCGTAATGTATCCTTCGGAGTGGCCGGTGGATGCGTATTGCGTATTTCAATATTGGAAGGAACGTTACATTTTGGCTAGCGGTTTTTTTACGAGCCTGGCGTGCCGAACATCAGTAACGAATAGGGCGGTGCGAATACCTTTTGTAATAGCTCCCGAATAGCATTAAACTAAAGGTTGAAAAACAGAAATATTTCACCATGTCCACCATTTGCTTTTAATAACATTTTTACGAGCAGTTTTATGTTCGCATGCATTCCTTTACATTTGTTTTGGATATTATGTTTGCTTGTACAAAAGGCTTTAATTTTTCCTGATGGTGATCAACCACGAACATAATGCTTGACTTTTTCATTTTCATTAACATCTATTTCTTGAGGATTATTTCTCTGAGATAATTTCATGTCTATTATGCACAAACAAACATATATGGGCGGCTGGGGTAATACGCACCACTGAGGCATAACGCACCCTTTTAATTTCTTATGAAAAACGCGTTCTAGTCACGAAAAAAGTCATTTCCCTGCAAGAATGAACAAAAATATGGTCACCTTATGAGTTTGATCAACAAAAACTCTACATCAATAGAAACGCGAAATAAATGCAAAACAACCAAAATTACCGGTTCGAGCCGATAATTTGTAATATTGCCGACGAAATTCGTCTGTCTGATGAAATTTTTAAACTTTTTAATTGATCTAAAATGGGTGATTTGAGTAGTGGATTGTAAGCATATTTTATTGTACATCTTGCCTTCCTTTTATGGTGCATTTTTTCTCTTCGTTTTGGAGCGTATTATCCTTTTTGGAGCATTTTACCTCAACCCAGGTGTATTTTGCTCTCATCCAGATGCAGGTGTTTAAAAAATCTTACTTTTTTAAATTGAAAATTTCATGACTTTTCTTAGCAAAAAAGAAAAATAGGCAATAGGTTACTAGTTAGAACCTTAATCCAAATAATTGCTAGTTCTAAGTTCATTGAAAATTCAAGAGTTTTCCTTAAGGGGTGCGTATTACCCCATCTTCCCCTTATATATCATCATTTGGTGAGAAAACGATCCGAAACGATAATCGAATGACTTGAATTAGAATAATACAAATGTGGTTGCTCGTAATACGATATCCCTAAGATAAACAAAATATGGTTCCCAACTATTTGCGGAACGGAACATAATCCACCCCTATTAAGTCACATTAAAATATGAAACAATGATTCTATTTATTTAATTGTTCTCTAGTGCTTGCCGCTTATGCTTCCGACTGGCGAACGAGTTGTGTAATGGCACAATACTCACCATTTCCCGGCAAAAAGGTCTGGTTCCGGTCTAGGTTATGACTCCTGGAGTTCTCGTTGCACATAGCAGCCCAATTCTGGAGCCAGTTTTCTTCACTCCACCGTTCCGTGGTCAGTCGGAGCATACTTTCCAACCTTTGGGCCCAAACTAAGTGGACCCACTTTTTTCCGCTCGCTCCCGTGCACCCTCGTCGCTCGAGACAGGATATCCGGTGTTTTCGGTTGTTTGCCCCCGCTCGGTCGAGTAATTTGCTGACTAAGTTGCGCGAAAACCATTCCGAAAGCCGGTGACCATATCCCATACGTATCCCGGTGCACATAGTTGCACTTATTAAATAAAGTGCTTAATTGCAAATAATTTATTCAAATTTTCAATTCAATTAGCGGTTCTTCGAGTGCGTGAAAATTTGTGCAACGAACGCGCGAAAGTACCCGACCACCCAGTTCCAGTTATGCAACCAGTAATGCCCGCGAGTGACATAATTTCACGCTCACCTACACACACAAACAGGCACAGGCGATTATATGTAATTTCAAATATTAAATCCCACACTTTCCACCGGTTGCGTTGGGAGTGTGTGTGGTTCATTAAACCGACCCGGCCGGGGTCGGTTCCGTACAAAGTTGTGTTCCCGTAAAATAATATGCGAATCATAGCGCTTGTGCCACATTTGGGGGGGCTCATTGTTGTGCATACGGGCGCATACGGGTTGGCGCATTACATTTGGAAAGCGATCGCATCGTTTGCTAAACAGCAGCGCTTTTCCCGTCCCGGTTGTAAGGAAGAACCGTTGTTTTGAGTTTTCCTGAGAAGATCCTTTGCCAAAGGGGTTTTATTTACATCCCACAAATTAACTCTAGGAAATTAGCCATCGCATTTCCTAGCGTAACGAAATATTGTTTGTAAACTTTTACACAAACAACTGTCTTACACGGAATGTTGTTTTGTCTTCGACATCTTGTTTCCTTTTTTTCATCTTAAAACATTTCCAGAATCGTCTTGCAAAGTGCCGGTCCATAAATCACGTCCCTCAAACATGCAACATGCATGCTCATGTTTCCGCCTAAGGCACGCCGAAGGAGTAAATGAAAATGGCTTACATATTCATCCCCTTCCGAGTGCTTGTAACTGCCAACAACACAAAAGAAGGAAAAATGTTTACTGGAACTGAAAAACCTGCAAGACAATGCATGTATGCAAGCATTCGGTGTTCCTTATTTACTGCAGGTGTAACAATAGCTCACACAAACAGACACGAACAACGGCGTCTCCAATTGCCGCTTTCTGCGGTAATGTTTCCATGTTGGGATGGGATTTTGCAATATTTTTGTATTTAATTGTAAGCCACCCTCCCCGCTCCGTTACATTGCACTGGATGGGAAAAGATTGTTCCTTTGACTTCCTCCCCCATCGGTCCACCCACTAGGCCAGCAGGCATTTACAATTTTTCACACTGCCCCTCCTCCCTTCATCAACCCAAAGGTTTTTTTTCTCTTTCAACCTGGCTCCACCCGGCGGGCGTGACAATCCATGCGCACCAGAAACAATTAAACAAATTTGCATAAAACATGAAGCCCCTGGTTCGGGCTCGGGGAAATATATTTTCGTATAATTTGCATTCTATTATTTCAATTCGGAGTAATTGTAGTTAATTGACATTTTGAAACATTGAAGAAGCAGCGCCATACTTTACCCAATTGGATGAAACGGTCTGTAGGGTGGGGTGGGGTTTTTGGGTGGGAAAACCGGTGGGGTTGGGCCGCGGTGCGGTTGATGAAGTTTTTCGCATCGTTAAGAGCAAACCAGTACACAGCGGTGGATGAGCGAAAGTTCAGCGTCAATTAGTGTCGTTTTGATTTTCCACCACGTTTTAATTACACTCCAGCCCTGGCCGTATCAACGTTCCGTGTTGTGTTTGGTAATGATTGTTTTCAGGATGGTTGGTATTTTTTTCTCGTATTCGTATTATTATTTTTCGTCACCGAACCGGGAGTGTGTATTGTTAGGATCATGGAGGGAAAATAAACAATTATTATTACCGAACGAGAACGTTGTTTAACAAAATGTTTTTCAACAGGGTTTGTTAATGTAACTTTTAACAATTTTCCCCAACACTCGATTCATGAAGTCGAGTTTTCCCTCCTTGAATTGAGTAGCTTAAGAAGAGGACCCTTAGATCAACATACTGACGAAAGGTCCGGTACCATAGAATGTACTGTGATGTAACGAGACGAATAAAGGACGCAATGATCGTCTTACTTCGTTCGCCCATTTCCGCTCCTAAGCTGCCATGACACGAGAAGCGGTTCACTGCATTGACCGGAAGTGAGGAAAATCCCACCCTTCCCTCCGCCGCGGGTGGTGGTGATGATGCAGAGTTCAGTTGCTTTGTTGTTGGGCCGCACCTTTCTCTCTCCATTCCTCCCGTCGTTGGTCTCCCGTGCAAATGTGAACGAGAAACTCCGACGTTCCGTAAACGTAGTACGTGGTTCGATGGGCCGGCTTGTTTGCAGGTCGAAGAGATTATAACTATTGTACGTGCATTCTCGATTCGTTGCCCCTCCGCACTCGACTAGCTTCAAGCTCACCAGCCCCGCCCATGAAAACCTCACCCTGTTTATCTGTCAGAGGACACTCCACGGGAGGTTTCCGACCGGGTTGGTGTGTATCGCACTATCTGTTTCCATTCCGGTTAACTTACTTTTTAAAAGTCAAGTAAGCATAAAAAGGTACGTCCTGGGAAAATGGAAGCGATAACCGGGAGTCCGCACAGTGGGCTAAAGAAAAGTTTATAGAAAGTCCGTGTTTTTCTGGCACTTTTAGAATTAGAAAAACGATTTTGTTTTTGCCATTTCCTGTTGGTTTATTTATATTTATTAGTAGATCAAACTACACTAACCAAAACTAGCTTAACATGATCAACTATGAAATAATTTGTTCAGTGCTGTTAAACTCATTTGATGTTTTTAACAAAATTCATACCTCAAACTCATTTGTTTAAAATGTTTTTGGTTTCAAAAATCTTGATACTTGACCTATAAAACCACATTTCAAACAAATCATTATTTTGATACAACTTAAGCTATAACTTCTTCAACGTGGTAATCTTTTCTTTACTATTATTCAGTTTTGTCCACCAACCGTAAACCACAATGCCTTGATGGTTGCATCGTTTGATGATAACGCTACTTGTCGGTGTGTTTGTGGAGACTCTGCTCAGGGGACACGGCTGTGTGGCGGCTGTCGGGATAAAATCAGGAAACGGATCCGGAAATGGAACCTCGGACCCCCGCAGGGGGCGTAACAGTATGTGAGTATGTGTGTGTGTGTAACGTAGAAAACGTAAATTGGCAGAAGGAAAACTTCTTTAATCCTGCATAAATCCGGCACCGGAAAATGGTTCCTATCTCCCCGTAGGTAAGACACTAGGTAACGGTCGTTGGCCTGCCCGGAGTGGCCCATATTTTCTTTATTAAATTTCTGATACCTCTATCGGAGATCGTCGATTTTCAAACACCACACTTTGACTGTGTTGGAGAGGAGATAGTTGAGAGAAAAAGAGGAAGAAACGGGTCTCAGTTTAGATGCAAAAATGCTCAAGCCAAGAAGATCGACACGGTTGCATTCCGCTTCCGCAGTGGAAAGCAGCGGTTCAAGATGCGTTCCAAAGCCCACCTGGAACTCGCTTTCCGTAGGTTTTCCCAGGAGAAAACCGCTCGGAGAAAATGAAGCCAGCAAGCTTAGTGCCCGAGTTTCGGTTGGCTTCGGTAGCACATCGACAAACTTGGATAAAGGCTTTGGGATTTGGAAAATATGACACTCTGACACGATTATCGTAAGCTTCGCTTGTTTATTGGCTTGTCAAAAAATAAAGAACCTGACGCCGTTGGAGGGGATCAAGGAGAGAGAGAGATAGAGGGAGAGGGACATGCAATGTGACACAACAGAAAGCCCCCGATTCCGTGCCTGGAAACCGATAATAGGAAAAAAAGGAAAACGGAAACGACACACAAACAGCGTATCCTTGTTCGAACGCCGGTTCGGGTTTGTAGAGCAAGGATTGTGAAAATGCAAAATAGAAGACGAGCTCAGCTTCGGGGAGCCTCTGTCTTGTGCCCGCTCGAGACCGGAAAACGCAGCGAATGGTGCAGGTGGTAGCGATAATCTGATTCCATCGCTAGGCACCGGTACGCCGGGCAAGTAAATTGGCATTTTTGCCTCACCTCCCTTACGGAAGAGATTTGGCTTTTGGTAGTGTTTCGGCGGCAGGTGGAAGCGAACGGAATTTCAATCGATTAAAATCGTTTTCCCGAGCAGATCAGAGATTAGGTTGGTGCGTTTTGGGATTGTTAGCAGGTTCCGCAGGGAAATCCCGACGAGCAGAAGATGGTTCGGCCTCGCGCACGATTGGATTGGCTGAAGAAGCGGAGGAAGGCACACGAATGTCGTCGGAATATTAAATTAAAATTACTCCTGCACCGGTGAGATCAAAAGGAGGAAAAAGCGTTCTTTTCATCGGGAAGGAATGCTGCATTGGGATTTTATCATGCAGCGCACGGTGCAACGTGGCAACATGTGTGTTAAGTTTCAATTGATTTGACTTCAAGGGGAATTTTCAAAACCAGATAGCTAAAATGTAGGTGATGGCAGGTTCCTAACTTTCTCGGGTAAAGAAACGTATATTGAATATCCATTTCTATTCATTCGTTTTACTAACAAAAACATCGCAAATATCTGAAGCAATTGTGATAAACATTGGATATGCCTATTTATCTAAGAAGTAAAATAAATTTAAAGGTGAAAAATTTTAATGAAAGGAGTCATTTCACTGAATGCGGATAATGTAAATGAACGAATGAGAATACTTGAAAAAAGAGCGTTTTCTTAAAGGATTTTCATTAGTTTTATTACTTTTATTAGATGTGAACGTTCCTACAACAAAAAACATTTTATGTTCTGTATACATAAGAAACGTTATCAGTTAATGGTAACATAAAGGTAATGTTATGTTCCGTTCCCATAAAACCTCCTCAACCGGCTTTAAACGTTCTGCTTTAAGGAACTCCTTAAAAAAAGTCACGAGAGAAAACAGAAAACATTCCTTAGTCAACACTCGTTGGGCTTTATTAAGATCCTAATTGGAAAATAATTACTGTTTGAAAGGACTTTCCTTCGGTGGAAAATATACGGCTGCGCGCAAATGGATTAGGGTTTCCGGTTTTCGTGTGGATAAGCGGACAACACCAACACTCTCCCCCTCTCTCTTACTCACATATACCCACACAAATTGGGTGCTGTATGGCCAAATCGTTGGCGCAAAGGAAAGGGTTTTTCTGAATTATGCAAATCTGTTTTCCAATTTGCGGCAGCCGGAACGCGGATAGAACTTTGACAGATCGAGAAGGAAACCCTCGGTACGGAACGGACAAAGTTTAGCGACGTTACGCGTACCACCGTGTGACCGTGTGGCTCGCCGATGCAATTGGCCAATGTAACGTTGTATGAAGGATCCCGCACCCCATTCGTTGCCTCGTTGTTGAGCTGCAGATTGAGAAAACGGTAGACGAAAGGGCAACTTTGTACGTTGCAAGCATAAATCTAATGACCATTTAAATGCTACATATTGACGGTGCGTTTGCACTTACATCGACGTGACGGGACCGACAGTCAGTTGGGGACCGCAAATGGTCGCGCCGTTCAATTTTAGCTCAGCAGCGGGCCAAAGTTTCGCAAAGGCTAGGCAATAACGTTGCCCGCGCCACGTTGTGGCGAACCGGAAGAATGGAATGTAAATTAAATCAAACACGTGGCACCAAAGTTTAGGTACGATTTAATTCGGCTCACCTTGATCGCACCCTCGCCGCTCATTCCGCCTGCCGTTGGCAGTTAAAATGTCAATCTGGTAGATCCGTGGGAAAACCCTAAACATCGCTACCGGCAGATTTACAGCTGCTCCAGCAAACGACCGGAAACGAAGCGTGAAAGCGTGCTTACCTTCATCCTACAGCTCAACTCCACATGGTTTGCGGAGCGTGTCAATTTTGAGTGTTCCAATAAGGTGCCCCCGCCGGTCCAACTCGCGCCATCGTTGGCTCACGACGCACGTGGCAGATCGCGCAGTCAATCTCGGCGCTCGGCGGGAAAACGCCAAGGATGTGTGTGTGTGTCGCGACGGTGGCGCAGGAGAATCTGTCAATTTGAAAGATGGGAAAATCACTAGCAAACTTTTTCCGTCTTCGTCCGCAAACGCCGGGCGGAGTGTGAAGGGATTTTCCCGATTGCGACTCTGCATGGAGCTGCGTGTTTTGTGTGTGTGAGTGTTCGGTGGGTAAAAGTGTTTGGCCACAATTTTCGTGTTCTTTTTTTTTCGAGAGTGTTTCCCTCCGCTGCTTCTCGGTGCTTGAGAAGATCGATGGTAACAGTGTATGTCGATCGATGAGGCATTTTCCAAGCGAAGAGAAGGTAAGGAAGGAACCCGAACCGGACGAATGATGGAAAGAAAAGAAGCTTTTCCCGTCGGAACCGTAAGCAGATGGAGGGTGAATAGCAAATGATTTATTTCAGCTCATTAGGTGAATGACAGTTTGATTGATTTTTTCCTCGCCTGCAGGAGAAGCCTGTGGAGCCTGTGTGTGGGTGTATCGATCCGTGTCCGGGAAAAGCCGCGCAGGAAACCCACATCCAGCAGCGTTGCGTGCGATACGTATTGTCTTTAGGAGGAAATTTATTTACTCGCAAACTACCGGCAAACACAGCTGACGAGCAGAGTTTGGCTGTGGCAGCGATTTTTCCGGCCTTTCCACTGCTAGTTCTTTTTCTTATTGGTCTCAACGGAATGGAGAGAAAGCGGAACGCAAGGAGTCTCGAGGCACTGTAACACACTCCGGAACAAGCCATGATGGAAAAGCCATGAAATCGTTTTCCCGGTTCGGACATTCGACCGGTGGTAAGCACCTTCTTGTCGTGTCGATGAACGGATGATGATGAAGCTTCCCAGGAGTTTCACTAGGAAAAAGGGGGGGTTGAGTGTGTTTATGCGAGGAAAACAAGTTTGGAAAAGAAGTTGTAAGAGGCAAGAATAGGATTCCTAGGAAAGGATACGAAGTGAAACACCCAGTTCAAGCACATTCTTGAGAGAGTTTTTGCGTTGCTTCGTTAGGAATGCTGTATTGATCTTTAATCCTTGAAACGTGAGGAAGGTTATAAAGAATGTTTGAATTTCATTCAACAAAAATTCCGTTTGATTCAACAACGATACTTTTATTATTTTATGCCATTTAGTATTTTTCATTAAAAGCTTTAGTAAATTAGAACAAAGATAAGTGGTTCGAATTATTTAAAAAAAAGAAAATTATCAAGAAAAGAAAGTTGACAGAAACAAGTGTTTTCCAACAGTACGCAGGAATAAATTTCCTGGAAAATGTACCTGAATTGTTTATCGTTACGCTACACGCTTTGCTCGATGGGAACCTTTCCTACGCACGTTTTGTTTATGCAAATTGTTGATCTAGAAAATGGAAAGGAAAACAGTTTGGTTATGAGAAATTATTTATTTCGCATTGGTTACTGCGTATGAGTTTTTTTTCTACCGTAGGATTCTTTTCTTAATCTTATGGGTTTGTTTTTGGTTTTGTTTTTGAAACATTATCAGCCAACCGAAAGCACAACAAACTGTACTGTATATCAATATTTTACGTTTTTGATTTTCTAAGAAAAGGCTATCCTTGTTATTTCCTTTCCTTTTTTTCAAATAATTGCATCCTTTACGAGTGCAGAAAGCAGATTCGCACGAAAGTAAAAACTTTTGCGTACCGTTTGCCTTCTGGGTTTCCCCCGTCAAAGATATTCCTGCTCGCCTGCTCCCTAATTACATCCCAAAGGGAGGGAAAGCGGTCTCCGGAGTGCGCAAACATCCGGTGCCAAGCATCACGACGGAATGGCAAAACGTGCAGCGAGCGTGTATTCATTGCACGTTTATTTGCATTATCGAAATCGCATATGTTGTTCCAGGTCGGTGATCTCGCACGTACCGCTTTGCTAGTTTGCCTGATTTGTTTTTCCCGGCAACTTTTGGCTCACACCCGATCGGTGCCCTTTTGCCCGAACGGATCTGGCACCCCTAGTAGCAATCAAGCATTCGACAAGCGTGCAC
>KE525275.1:432301-443251 GCA_000441895.2 Anopheles sinensis | reverse complement strand
AAAAAATGTCAGATTGTAGTAAAAATAAAGCGGGCGTTTAGCAAACAGATTTTAGTAAGAAACAAAACGTTTAAGGTGGCACACTTGCCCCAAATTACTCTATGTAGATACATAATTGGTAGAAAAAGAGAATATGTTTATATACTTATTATAAAAAGTTTGATTCCATATGTACCAAGAAATACATTTTCTCCATAAAGAATCCTATGGTGTTTTATGTTGCTTGTTTCAGTTGCTCTAGGAAATAATGATGCGTGTAAGATTGTATTTAGTAGATAAACACAAAATTTAGACAACCATCCTAGGGGTTGGCGGAATCTCTAGTTCCTTAAATGTGATTACCCTTCACTCAACTACCGCAGCAATCGGAGATTACGATTTTACCACGTTCGTTTGCCGGGATTTCTCCCACGAGAGTTTTCCAGGAGTAGGATAAACTACAGCAACAGCTTCGCAACCATACCGATCTAGGCCCCTTTTCCTCCGCTTCGTTCCCAGTCTCATTAATCATCGGGGCAATTTAGCACTCATCAGCCGTAGGCCCCTGAAATTCGGGCATACACAAAACGCACCGATACACTGGGCCAAAAAGGAGCAGGCCGGAAGTTTTGTTTACTTGCCTGGTAATCGTAGGTACGCCACGCTGCCAGCTTTCTTAACCGCTTTGCTTCATCGTTGCACGGCTTTGGAGGTGCCTACAAAAATGTCGATTCTCATCTATCTTCTACGCCACCTCTAGGACGAACCTTTCGGCCCGTAGACGGAGTTGTGTTGCCTTACCGGCGAATGGAGGACGCTTCTTCTTCTGCTGCGTAAGCGCTAGCGGACGGGGCGGCCGGCTGATTGAAGATATTGTGCGCAAAGCCGAGGGAAATTGTCTTAATTTTCACGGCTTCTCCGTAATGCTGATGAATAAATGAGGCAAGATTTGTTCGCAGCGGGCTACGGAATCCTCCCCGCCCGCTGGAAGGATAACCCGCGCCGATGATGGCGGGTGGCTGACTTTTCTGCAAAAATAAATCAGTGCCCGAGCCCTACGGGGATGGGCCACGGCGGCTTGACGAGGGCTTGAAATTGATGGATAGACTGCGGCACCTTTCGCTCGGCTCGGCTTGAGGGGTTCGGTTGCTGATGGGCGTGGGAATTCGGTAGTAGTTTGTAACGGGCCGAGGATTAGTTGGGCGTTTTATTTTGCAAGTCCCCGGGTGGCTTTGGCTTCGTGGCAAATGTGTACAATTTATCTGTTTGTTTGTTTCACCGTTTTCAACGAATATTTAAATTTATTTTTATTTCTCATCTGAATATCTTTACTTTAGGAAGAATTGAAAATATAAATAAAAAACTTTTAGTAAGTAAATAATTTGTAAAATATTATCTTTCTTCAAAGCTCGATAGAGTTTCCATCAAACAAAACTGCCTTTCATGTGAACGTCATTTTGTTTCCCGTGCACCGATAAAACTCCCCGCCGTCTGGGGTCATTTATTCATGGATGGCTAAAAGCAACGTACGTTCCCATTTTTAATGAACCCTCTCTGATGCCTTTAACGAACCGCCGGGCAGCCGCTTTTACTTCCCGCGTTACCGTCGGCCAGCCAAACCGGCAACAGCAGGGGAAGGAGCATTGCCGAGAGAAATTAAATAGAAGATGATGTAAGATGAAAATAATCAATTTTGCCATCGTTTTCCGTTTGCTACCGTTCCATTTGCGAAAAGCGTTGCTCATGTTCTGCCCCGAGGGTGGGTCCCGCTCGGAATCGGTTACGCTGCAATGATGTCGGTGTGGTTTGTGTGTGTGTCGAGGAACTGTCGAGGCGACGGGCGAGAGTGGGTGGGAATCAGTGAGGAATTGCCATTTCATAGCTCAGCATGAGTTTCAAATTAAAGAAACAACAATCTGCAACGGGATGTGCAGTGGAAGCAAGTTGTGCCACAATTTCCCGAAGCGGGGAAAATGGGATATGGTACGGGAAATTCAAAGTATCCGGCTGCTCGGTGTGTGTATGTGTTCGTTGTTGGATAGTTTTTTTTGTTGTTGTCATCCTTCGTTCGTATCCGACCAATGACTTTGTCTTGTTTGCGTCCTGGCGAGCAGCGGCAACTGGAAACGTTTTCCATTGGATGAATGCTTTTTCGCCGTTCTGAAAAGAGAACTTTGGAATCATTTTTACTTCCCTTGAATGTTTTCCCGAGCTTCGTTTGGGGTTCGGAGCCGATGAGGTGGATGAAGGGGTTATTGTACAGTGGCTTGTATCAGCACACGGCCCTCATCAGCATCGTCAGTATCATCATCTGCCATCAGTTTCGTTTGTGGAATTTCCCTGTAAAGGCAGGCGAGAATATCGAGAAATTCTTCCGCAAGAGCATGAGCAGCACAACCGGAAAAGCGTAAGTGCGAGGAATGCCACAGAACGGCGAGGGATAGTAATACCTCATACTAGCCAGTGGCATACCGGTGGAAGAGGGTTAACATGAATAAACCGACGAATACTTACATATAACGTTTTCTTGTTACTTTTTTCCACCACTTTTCCGTCCTCCTGTGATGTCCTTTTCCTTTGCAGAAGGGTAAGGGTCCGCTGGTAGCTGCAATGAAACCTACACTCTATAAACATGGATCCCGGGATCCAACTCCCGATTTGCTCATCGATTTACACAGACGCAGCTATACAAAGCCCGTACGGTGAAGGAGAAATGTTCAGATAATCACTCATGCATATACTCTTTGCTTTGGGTAAGAAAATATGAACATGTTACGTGGACATATTTCCGCCGGCTACGATCATTCGGGAAAAGTTCGGTACGAAATTCTGAGATGGATTTCGATTCTCATGTACCCCATTCTTTCCCTTCCCCGACCGACTCGGCATTCAAATGGGTTTGCTCTTGGAAGGTAAATCTCTTTCAACCAAACGGGATCGGGATTGCGAAAAGTCACTTGATGAACGTGGACCGTGGTGAAGGAAGATACGGTTCCGGTGGCAAGAAGGGTCAGGAATGGAAAAATCTTAACCCCTGCCACCCCACTTTCCACCGACTTTCGACTTGGAAAGGACGAGTTGTAAGTATTTTCCTGCAAAATTTATCATTGCAAAATCGAATAGAAAATTTATCAACCGAAGCCTCAACAAAATGGTTTGCGATCGGCTCGATTGAGGATGGTTGACTTCAAGGAAAATAGGGAGGTAGGGAAGGAAGGGACGAAAGAGGGACTTCTTTCTATCCCCTCACCACACATCAGAAAGGATTCGCATTTTTGCATCCGATTTGTACTTCGATGATGCGTATCGAGCGAACCTGGACCAGTCCTTCCAGAAAACAACAAGAAACTCCAAGACGGATCGGTTTCGGGAAAGGGGGAACAAACTGCCGGGAAGGTGGTAAATGTAATTTCCCATATTTCCGTCGGTTTCCTAGCCGTTTTGTGCTCGCGGGCTATACACGGGGTATGGTATTGATTTGATGGCTCCGTTGGGCGTTTTTATGGCGAAGGGTTTTATTTCGTTCACCAATCGGCTTCGTTTCAGCGCAGGTTGTGTCTTCTTTTTAGTGTGTTGTTGTGTTTTTTCTTTTTAAATGATTGAAGCACTGGTTTTCATCGAACGTTGCTGCTCTTATCGGCGCTGTGCTTGATAGCTCATCCGACAAAGACTATACGCGGTTGGTTTTTGAAGGCCGCCAGAGGGCGTAAAAATGGAAAATCTTAACAACTTTCTGGCTTTCATTTCCATAACGTTGCCTCGCCAATTCAGCTGCGTCGTTGGAAAGAAAGTATTTTAATGGTAAACAGGGACATCAATAGTCGGTATTCATCAGATGTAGATACTTTTCTATTGACGTAAGTTCGATATTAAAAGGGAATTAAGTACATCGAATAGTGTGCATAATGATATGGTGGAGGTTTCTGTTATAAATTTGAATGTAAATTGCTATGGTTGAGAATTTTTATTTACGCTTCGGAAGCTAGCCGTAATTATTTCTCTACACGACGTTCCCGGTTGGTAAAACATCATAATTAAGACGTACGAAAGTGATAGCACAACCGCTCGATAAAATCAATTCCATCGTGCGCTGTAACAGGATATTTTTTGTCCCAGATGAACGACGGTGGAACGAAACGAAAACAAAAAACGAAAAAACCAAAGTGAAAACTACAGGAAAACACATCGCACATTACGACCATTTGGCATGCATGACGCCGGGTGGGTGTTTGTCGCTTCGGCCATCACTGCATGGATTACTGCTGCCGTTGGATATGATTTTCTTTTGATGCGGTATGCATTACATGCGAAGTCAACATAATGAGTTCGCCCCCCTCGTCCCGGGGTGGGGAACGGGGGTGGGAAAAAGGACACAAGCTACCGATTGGAAATGCCTCGAGCGCTCCATTTCGAGTCCCATGTCCGCCGGTCTAATGATGGCGATACGCGATATGCTGTCACGTTTGGCCAAGCACCTGCCACGTTCTCTGTTGATTTTTCCCGAGTGGGACGAGCGCATCATCGCAGCACGGTTCAGCAAATGTTTACGCTGATAGTTGATTTATTTTACCGGTGGTTTGATATTTTTTCTACGTTTTCTAGCGTGATTCTAGTTTCATTTGTGCTGCGCGGAATAATTATAAACGGTTTAGTGAACGGTTCGCTGCGCCGGTATCAATTTATCCGTTGATAATGATGTGCTTTGACGGACAAAAAAAGCACACATAGGACTGTGAAACTTGTGATAAAACATCAACGTAATGTGATGATGACAGAAAAAAACGCCTTACATGTTCCTTGTGATGTCGTGAACGATAACATTTACCGTTAGCAGCAAATCCATTTGGGACAGTGGGGGTTTTTTTCAGCCTAAACTTTGGCCTCATCCTCAAACACGGGGAAGTTGTTGTAACCGTGTCACGGGACATCCCCCACGGTAGCTAATATCCCGCTGATTTATTTAATTCTGACATTTTAGCCTCGATGGCAGCGTTATGATGCCTCCCCCGTGGTGTCGATTGGTGATGTTTTTGATATCCTTTCGAGCCATTGTTTGCAGCGTTGTGTTTGGAGATCCATTGATTCTAAAATCCGCTCTATTACGTTTCAACTCATCCCTTTTTTCTAGGAGGTGGTCTGCGTAAATCGTACAAACACACCATTTGTCCAACGTTTGGGGAAAGGACGGTTTTGTGAATTGTTTGTTTGGCTTTTTTCGCTCCCGATGCGGATATTTATCCTCCACGTAAAAGCCCTACCGTTCCGTCTAATGCGTGGAGGCGCCTTGGGAGGTTGGAAGTTAGATATAGGAAACGGAATAACGGGTTTCCCACAGGCGTCATCAAGTTGGACAGCGGCACCACGACTACGGTTTGTTGGTGAAATTTACACAAAACCTGGACGGTCGTTTTCCCGCGAGGGTGTCGTGCTGCGCGAGCACTATGATATTTTATCGATATCAATTATGCTGTGCCGCAGACCGGCCTGACAGCCGGTAGATTGGATTTGCGAAGTTTCCGCACCACAATGGAACGCAGCGGGAGTGCCACGCACTATGTCAGATAAGGAGAGTGTGTGCGTGTGTGTGTGTCTGTTTGCATAGTTCGGAATGAAGCGGGACGATCAAACGATGTTTGAAGAATGCATCAGGACAACTTTTGATGTTTTCCCCTGCGGCACGATACCAGTTTTGCCAAATTGAATCATGATTATGATGGGAAAATTGTTGATGGAGGCGCCCAGTCAAATGTAGAAAACCGAGGGCAAATAATGGTGGTATTCGGGTTTTGGCCGATGAATAACACCTAATGGAAAGGATCACAATGAGTTAGTCAAAGGCAATGAGTGAATAATGGATTTCTGTGCGAAAGAAAATATGTTCATCGGTAAAGAAAAGTTATTCCATTGTATTTCATTTTATAGAAACGAACAGTTTGTTGTATGCTTGGGGCTAGAAACACTCACATTCAAGTTTTTATGTTAATTAAGAGTTTTTATTTTTGCAGCAGCGAGCAATGTTTGTTGTTAGCCTAGGGGAACTTTTACATATTTTCAAGCATTGTTCAAAATTGTTCAATTAATGTTAAAGACAGCTCCCACGGTGAGGAAAAAAGAACTTTCCTCTCGGAGGATTTTGGATTTTTGTTTTCCTTATCTCCAATTCTCGCTGTGCGGCGATGGAACAGAAAACAACCTTTCCTATTCCCTCGGCGGTCAACGGTTTTGTTGAAGGTGGCGTTTTTCAATTAATGCTCTCACTGGAAAACTTTTGAACAGTTTTTCCTCGTTTTTTTGTCAGCCTCCAGGTTTCATTCAACGTACTCCGTTCGTCTCCCGCCCCAAAGAAACACGCTCGACCGCAATGAACTGTGGCCGTTTCCTAGCAGATGTTACGCAAAACTGTGGCAAGTCAAATAATTTATGGATGTACAACCAACCACTCGTGGCTGACGTGAGCCCTCGAGGCTCAGGTATAAGGTTGTTTTCCCCGGACACATTTTTTTATTTTTTCATTGATTGTTTCTTACACGTTCTTATTACATCGTACCATCTTTTACCTCATTATGAATTTACGTTTGGTGACGCGGATGGGTGAATTGTTCGGGAACTGGAAATGGAAATATTCTTTTCACCGCGGTTTTGCAGCACTGGAACTCTGTACTACTTTTAACACAAAGATCTGCCTCTAATGAGCACCGCCGGATAATCTGGGGATGGTGCTTTCCTCGGTGGAAACACATTCATCACCCCACAGTGGCCAACGGTGGGTGAAAGCTTTCATCATTTTGGTATTTATATTTTCTGTTACTTCACTTGAGATTGGTCTGGTAGAGTTGTAGAATTTTCTACGGTTTTCTGTGTTAATTTCCGAGTTTCCATGGTGTTGTCACGGGGTAAAGGCGTCAGCAAAAAGACTGATCTCCTCTTAGTCATTTTCCACTGGAAGAGCAATTGCTGCCCAACTGATGGAAATAAAGTGAATAGTCGGTCAGTTGGTTAGAGGTTGCTTTCTAAATGTAAAACTTTTTACTAACTCCACAAACAATATGAACGCTGGAGTTCATACTTTTGCCTTTTAACACACCCACCTCAAGATGTGTGCCGGACTTCATTGCAGCCTTTTTTTTTTAAAGTGAAAATACTTTGAGCGAAGGAAAATCCTTTCGCAAAACAAATCCATTGCACCATTTAACCACCTTTTGACACCCCATGTCAGCCAGTCTCTGGGTTTTCAGATCGTCTGATGGGAACACTTTCATTTCCTGGGTTCACATTTTCCTGATGTTTTAATATACTGTCCTTCCGCATGGCCGGGAGCACCATTTCTGGGTTCGAATTATCATGAAAGTTGGTGCTCTGTCACTGGAAGGAGAATTTTCTCAACCGAATCCCGTTTATGTTCGCTCATACCTCACCTCGACCGGTAGACCGTCGGTTTGCGAACGGACCGAAGCTTTCCGACGTAAGCTTTATCGTCTGCGTCCGGGATGAACAATTAAGACAACTCACCGCTTGTCCAACTACCCGCCTCCAATCTACTTGTTCAACCGATTTTGAAAGTAAATGACTGAAGTGAAGCGTCCTTCCTAGCCCACCGAGAACAGGTTGTCCAGGTCCTGCCCATTTGAGGACAGGGATAATAATGAAGATGACGATGGAAGTACAACTCAACTTGGTTTTCCGTTCATCTTCTGACTGTCTTTTACAGCAGCCGGGTAGCGCTCGGTAATGAAACGGTAAAGAAGTAAGGAAAGGACGGTGAAGAATGAAATCCCCGCCCGGATTAAGAGCTTGAGGGAAGATGCAGCAGCCGGTCACCGGACCGGGATGGATACGGCAGCCACATACTGGTCCAGGTGTAAGCTCGATTGAAATGTAAATGGAAACGAAAAGTGGTCGCAAGCGAATGCATCGAGGCAAACCGATGGGATGGGATTAGAGAATGGGATGAAAGTTTTCCTAAGTAATCGTTATATGTGCTACTCGAAGCAGAAGCTATGGTAAACAAATGCTTTGATAAGCGCTTCGTTTGGTTGAAGGTTGAACAAAGTTTAGTTATATTCTTTTAACAGCACTTCATGGCACAGCATTAATTTACTCGTTTTATTTAAGGAATTTATCCCCATCATTGATAAACCATTACTCAACAACTATTATTTTTGAAACAACTCTTTTCGAGTAAAAGGAGAATCTTTTAACTCTATAATTTAGTTGAAGGTGTTGTGAACCGGAAAGAAACTTATTCATCCGGAGCCTACAACTTCAAAGGCGCCATTGTAGCCGATGGAACGTCGAATAATGATTATGTAAAGAAGTGGAAGCATTCGTTTATCAAAGAGATTAACCTAACAATCTACATTACCAGTACCCTCAGACACACATATTAGAAGCTCAAAATCACACCTCAAGTATGGGCGTCTAGCACGATAAGAGTACTTCCAAGCCATGGAACCTAGAATCTTTCATTCCAACCGATCCCAAGAACCGCTTCTGCTGTGGGCAAGTTTTTCGAACACCAGAACCTACAGAAAGGTGCCCGATGAACCGAAACTGTCGGTCTGGGTTTCGGTTGGTTCCTGTGCCCGAGTACTGGTTGGCCGACGAAAGCCGACGGACGGAAGAAGCAACAACGGTTCGAAAGTGCCAATGCTTTCCACTTTCTGCATGATGAAAAATAATAAAGCTGAGTGATTTGCATGCACCAGCACCTTACTAATTAGATTTGATGCCTCTCTCGGTGGCGCCAAACTGATGCTACGACCGGTTTCGGTGCCAGCTGTCTGGGAAAGTTGGCAAACCACAATGGAAGACGGAGAAGTGGAGCAAACGGCTTCCAATCACGTTGATTCATCGGGGTCTTGTGATGTAATTTGCTGATTCAATTTATTCGACCAAAATGTAAAGTAATGATGGTTGTGTATGAAAACTTGGCATTTTTGTTTGCGCCAGGCTTTCTTGCTATGATTAGAATTTTGGAATTGAAGGATAAGAGGTCATCTGTAATGCAACGTTTGACCTGATTTTAAGAACCATTTTAAGCTTTACTTCCGACATGCTCCGATTCATTCTGCAAATAATTGTAAAAAATGTACGCCATTTTTGTGATCCTTAAAAGCTCCGTCAGCGAAATTAAAGCCGGGTAGATAATTAAAAGAATGATGGTCGCCATGAGCTGTCAGCGTCAATTTATTTCAAAACATGTTCCAAGTCCCATTTCCGGTTGAACGCTTGCGAAGGATCTTCCGCCCCATCTGAGCATCCGTTTCACGGGGTGGGTGGAAATCATTCCGGCGAAGTGGTTTCTCAATTTCCTGTCAATTTTACGGGCAACGTTTCGGGGTTTGGATGCCGGGAGGTCCCAGTTTTTTATCTTTTCATTTTCTTACAACCTCCGAGCCGATGGATTTTCACCGACTGTGGCCATTACGATCGCCATTTGAAGAAACTGATGAGTCGATTGAATTCGTTACTGTCATCAACGCGATTGATTGGAACATTTATTGTCCCGTAGCGTTGCGTGTTTGACGTGGATTGCAAGTTGAGCAAAAGCAAAAGCGAGAAGGAAAAAAAAACACTACGTGGAAAACCACACCGGGAAGGACATTATCAAACAATCACAATATTGCCACCGTTAACCGATGAGGCGACGATTGCCTACGAATTGCTAGGGCATTGGACGCTTTAAGGTGAACTTTAAGTTTCCTCCACCCCCAGGCTTCGGTGGCAACAAAGAAATAAAAGGACCAACTCCAACACACAAACACACAAACACACAAAAACGTGGGTGTGGAGGCCCGGAATCGGTTGGTGGAGTGTAGTACGTTGACACTTTAATAGACCAGCGGGCAGATGAAATCCGTTCAGGTCATAAATTTTCGCTCACATTCGCAGATCGTAAATTTTCCCATTAAACGATGCATGGAAAACTGTCCACATGGAAAACTAAAGTTTCCGCCGCTTTCGTTTGTGCAATGCGTGTTTTTTTCTTTTCGATGCGGCCTCCCTCGCTTTGCTGCACGGATTTGTGGCGATCGGGCGAGGAACTCCATACGGCATGGTGGTCGTTGTGGTTGCGGATGTACGGTTGAATAGAACGGATTACCGGGACGGTGTTCGTATCCGAAGGGGTCGTGTAACAGTCGTGACGCGCTAGGAGAGTGAGGATTTTCCCGGCCGCTGGATGCAGTTCGTGCTTATTGGTCAAGATGTCAATGTCGTATTGTTCTGTCCGCTGTATGCAGTATGTCCGATGGAAGAAAAGGGGCTTAGAAGATCCCTGGTAAAGATAAAGCATCACATCTGTTGGATTTTCCTTGCATGAATCGCATCAGCAGGCTTATAGAAGTTTTTTTTCAAAATAATAAAATTTAAAGTTATCGCTTCAATATGAGTGCATTTGTTGCAGTCTTCATCGTATTTGTGGTATTTTAATTTGTGTATTTTCTCGACTTTATTGCTTGTTGTGTTGGACATGAATTTCATTAATCGAAAATGGCAGAGTCCCGATTATTGCTGATTCTCAAAATGTTTGAAAGCATAACAATAACAATGTTTTTTATAAGAATGATTGGAAAACTGTAGCAATTCGCGTACTGAAAATTTCGATCCTCACAGTCCTTAAAGACATACTTCAACTGAACAATTCTCTCACTTGTCTTCTAAAAAGTAATATCACATCCTGTTAATTAGACATAATAGTTTTTTCTGTATATGATTTTCTTAAAAACAAAGCCACTAAATGAGTATGCAACTTTAAAGCAATCTGGTATATTCTCAGTTAATCTGCAAATCTGATAATTGTAAGTGTACTTTTTTTTACAATAGAGTTTGAGCTTTATTTATTAATACTGTTTAAAAAAGAAAGATATATATGAAAAAAAACTGTAAAAACACTATCTATGATACATTTTCATTAGCCGGTCCCGGCCAACATGCACAATTGATCCATTTGCATATACAACTATTTTTTTG
>KE525275.1:404108-428660 GCA_000441895.2 Anopheles sinensis | reverse complement strand
ATTTGGAAAATAATCACGTAACTCTAATTAGAAATAGAATGTTTGTTAGTGATAGCTTCGACCCCGAGGGGCAATCCCGGAGTGCAATTCCGGACTCGAAGAAGGTGGAACGCAAAAATGTGTACCGACACCGGGAGTGCTCAGGACGAGGACGCGAGAGAACGTGGACCTTGGTGGCTGGCAACATGTCTGTCGCCTCCCGTTGATTTCTATCGCATCATGAATGGGTCTTTTCGACGTTAGGGCTTGATGTTTCGTTCGTACCGAAGGCGAAGCGAAAAGGATTATCTGTGCAAAATTATGTTGCACGGTATGGTTAAATTTTGGATTTGTTATCATTGTGGAATATTTTCTTCCAATTTACGCTAGAGAATATTAAACTGTTATTACTATTGATCATCTTTAAGAAGTTTGAATGTTCGTATTTTGAAAAGTTATCTTTGTGTTGAATTTATTTATTTGCAGTTGTGCTTCTTTTTACTTCATTACCATAAAATTCTTTTAAAAAGTTCAGTCATAGTGGACTAAGTTTGTGTGATATTATTCAAATCCTCTTCTTTTTTTTCTCTCAATTTTGAGCTCAATCTTCATTGCATCAATTTTCGTGTTTTTGTGTAAGTTTTTCATTTGAAAAGTTATGTACCTAAAGCTTTGTATCAGATGTGTTCGTTGCAATTTACTTTTCAATAGAAGGCTTTGGTATTTTTATACGAGTATGAACTGATTATATTTTTATTTTCAAGTTGTTTTGGTTTGACATATTCACTGAATTTAAGGAAAAATACTTGATACTATTAAAATAAAATATTTATCGAGCATTTTTAGTGAACATAAAAATAAGTAATGCGAAATTTTTGTCACGTGGAGCTTTTCGTTTCACACACCAACGCCGGTTAAGTAATTGTTTGAGCTGGTAAGCGAAAAATGGAAACGGAAAATATGCTCAAGTTAAGCCACCAGTGACAGGCATTCGGTGAGCTCGCTCTGCCATAGTGTACGGCGTTCTGATGTGGCGTGTTACTAAGCTTCGGTGCGATGGCACGATGAACAAAACCCATTGGAGAACGGGAGAGAAAAGGGATATATCTTTCCAAAGCCCGGCAAATATTAACCGCCACCCGGACCCGGAGCTTGTGCTTGTGTACGACTACGGGCAAACAGTTCGCATAGTATCGCTGAGCCGAGGTGATGGCGGTGATTAGGATCGGGATGTGGACCCCACCTCACACAGCCACATTGTACCCGGCCAACGGAGGTAGCAAGCCAACCATGTTCCGACCTCCCGCTCGTAGTTGGACGTTACTTAGCGTTGCGCTGGATCGAGCATTTTATCGTCCCGAGAACGTTGCGTTTGCATGGGAATTCTTTCCCGTTTTGCCCGGCTTAATCCTTGCCGGTGTGGTACTTTGGATGCTTTGGGTGTGTGTGGAGGTGCTACGGTTTGACGCATAGTAGGTTACAACTTATCTGCTCTTCGTAAATACTACTAACGAATAGCAAAGGCCAAATAAAATGATGAAATATTGGCACGTATTGAGCTCAAATTTATTAAATTAGAGTTTAATTAAATTGTGTCTCGGCTGGAGTTGTCGGTAACTGCCTCAATTCACTTATTTAAATAGTCCAATGAGTTCTCCTCATGTGTTAGCTATAAGAAACATATCAACAGGGAACACTTTCTATTTCCAACAATCCAATCATTTGAACAACACTGTAACTCGCGGGAACGAAACACACATCGAACCAAGAATGTTCGTACGTTGAAGCAGTGCACCGCAGCAGCACGGAATGATCCCTTACCTTGGGCGGTGGCTAACGAAACGTGTAGCGCCCGTGGCCCGTCCGCGCCGGAACGGAGGAAAACTTTAATTATTTCACGAAGCGTGATAAACGGGAGGAAAATATGAACAAACAGCGTATGGTAACGGCGCGGTCGTAGGATGATGTTCTCCGAGCACCGAGCAGCCAAGCAGGGTGAACACATTCCGGCGCGTACGTGCAGGGATATATATGAAAAAGAGTACCTCCAGCGTGTGTGTTCGTGTCCGGGTGGGGAAAACTGTTCGAGGAAACGCGGGGGACGGTGGTTCGGTTTTTTTTCCCGCCTCCATCTAACCGGAAAATGTGTTTCGATGAGTTTCTGGATTTAATTTGCGCTAATTATTGGCGCTCGGGTCTGGAGGATGGGATCAGCTACCGCTAAGCTGCCAACGGTTTTCCCAGCCCCCAGTTGGGTTGGGCTCGATTTTCCCCCGGCAACCCTCGGCCGTCCACCGACCATGAGTGGGCTTTTGTTTCAAAGATGATTAGCTCCGGTAGAAAGTGGTTATAACTTAATCGTCGATATCCTCGTGCCTGTAGCTTGTGTTTCGTGTGCTGGAAGCATAAGTTGTTGAATGCTCGAGCATGCTGGCTTATGTTCGGTCAAGTAGTGCCGGGAACCCCGGGCCTGGGAGGGGGGAACCGGTGAGCAGAGAAACACTTTACGTCTGGCCCTCCAAAGCCCACCGTTTATACCCGGCCCACATTCCCACTCACTCGCTCTCCATTCACGAGGTTTGCGGTCCGTTTGGTTGCTTATTTATGAATATGATTCGCTTCCGTAAGTCGTTCCGGGTTAGGCCCGTGCGCTGGATTGGCCGTAAACTTTAGCTCGAAACGGCCCCGGGGCTTAGGTGTACGGTATCGTTCTGCATTCTGTCAGCATTTTAGGGGTGTTTAGCCTCGCCACCCCATCCGAACAGTGCGCCAAATTGAAACGAAAACCTATGCCGTGCTGCCGGCACGAACTCCGGTTCTTGCCGTCCCGTGTCTACTTAAAACCCTCTCCAATCGGGTGACTCGGGTAAGCTACCACCCACACCATCCCTTTTTTTCTGGGGACGAGAAAAGGTTAAAATAGGGAGGGATTGAAATTTTCTTTTCAATTACAGTACTTTAGGGCGACCGGACCGAAGAGCGTTTGGTGGGGCTCGAAATTCGGGTTTTTCGGTACCAAGGTACCAACCCTTCCTTCAAGGGTTCCGGTTCCTTGGCAGGCAACATCGAAAAAAAAGGTGTGCTTGAGTTGATCGCCTGCACTTGGGTTTCCGTGTTGCGGCTGCACCCGCTGTCGATGGTACCGGTAATTTTCAACATTTTCCTGCTTGCCGAGGTTTTTCTGTTCTTAAGCCCTCAGCTGTGCAATTGATCGGACAGCTCCGATAGGAGGATAGTTATTTCGATAGCTACATATTAGTGCAAACGCCATTAGGTTCGGCGGGAAAAGAGCACTCAGCTTGCGTGCACCGTTTAGGACGCGGGGCCATAATACCGGTGCTGCTCTTTTATGGTTGTTAATTGATCGTAATTTCCTCGAGGTATGTAAAGTTTGCTCGGCTTAATATTGCATCATAACTGATAAGAGATAATCATAAGAAAATTTAAAGAAATTTAGTATTTTATGGATTTATAAATTTTAGTTCTGCAGTGTTTAACTTTTTCCCTGAATACAATTTGAAAAGTTATCGTTAACAAATGTATGTACGTACAAACACTAAAATGAACCATTTTAAAACATTTGCTTATCGCAACTTTTACTTCGCTTGGGTAATTAGCAAAAATTAATGGTTATATTTTGGTGCTAAATACTCTACACTAAAATAAACACTTCGTTTCAAGCATTAAAATGCATGATGGTTTGACACGATACGGTTGTGGTGCATTTCCTTTCCGGAGATTTATTTCGGCTTGTAAAACGATGCAAATAAACAGCTTGTTCTATTTTTTAAATTTAAATGTAGTTTTTATTGCTTCGAGCCACATGAGCCAAGGTGGTTTCGAAAATTCCCCGGCTTCCGGGAGGAGTTGCATTGCCTTTTCCATTTTTGTTTTCGGTTTCCGTTGCTCACTTTACCCTGCATATCTACCCCGCGGTGGTTGGTGGAAAAAGTTTTCATCCACGCCGATCTCCGGTCGATGTCTTTGGTGGTACAAAATTAATTAAAAGTTCGGCTTGTGCTAACTACTCTCCGTTTGCTTCTCCCCGGATGCATATCGCTTTGGTTTGAATTTCGCCTTGTTTTTGGTAAGAACGCGCCCCGGATTCGTTTGCGTCGTCCTTTCGTACACCATTTCGTTTGCATTTAGTTTTATCCGGTTTGTTTTCCCCCGATTTCATTTTCTCCACACTCGTACTGTACACTATTTTTCATGTTATTGTTGGTCCCAAATAGACAACGAGAAGATGGTTTTTGTGTTAATTTGAATTTTTATTGCCCGCCATCACCCACCCGCGGCTGGTTGGACCGCGACCACACGATATATCCTGCGGACTAAACCCACGATAGTGCAATGCCACCACTCTGTACCCCGCGCTGGCCGAAGGCAAATGGAAAATAAAACTGGCCATGGTTTTATGAGATTTTTTCTTCCTTCCTGCTTTTGAAAGCACCTTTCGCACACAGCTCAGCTTACGCCCTTTGGCTCCGGTTGGCGTCCGAAGGCGGAGACAGATTAATTAGTGCCTTAACGAGCCGGGGGAGCTGTTAGCTTCCGGGCCTTATGCTGCAGAGTGAGCTGGATGATGGTTTCTTGTGCTGTGTATGAGCTTTTCCTCATTTTCCTTGTGTGGCCAAACCCAGCAAATCGTGGTGGGTCTTATTTAGGTTCATATGTCTGCATGGCAAGAATTTTAACAAATAGCGGACTGTTGGCGTGATCAACATTCTGGTTGAGTTTTGTGTCGCTGTTGTGGCAAAAGAAACAGATGGCATTATTAATTGTTAACCCGAAATAAATCAGCTTTTCATGATAGTTTAAGGGGATAAGATCCTCGCCAAATGAAAAGTTCTTGTTAATTGTAGTTTTTGTCATTTAATTAGCCTTATTGTAATGGGATTAATTTTTCAAATTTACTACTTTTAATTGGGAAATACGAACAAATTTTGTCTTTCCAAACAGTAACGACTTACTTTAGGCTTACTTTAATAATGTTCGCTAGGACAGCTCAAAATAAGATCTTTTAAGTTAATGTGAATGTTTCATGTGATTGCTCCTTCCAACAAAATTCTTACGAATTGCAAACGATGTTGTTACATGGGAAACGTTCCTTAAGAAACCTCAGTTGATTGCATTTATTTACTTTATTCTCGCTGCTTTGTTAGTATTCTTTAGTATCTCTTTTATGCTTCGTTCCAACACTTGTTTTCATCATTCCATTTTCGTTCATTTTCCCTCAAATGAAGATATCAGTACCAATTTTGAGTTCTTGGAGAAAGGGAACCACCTTCGGGGAAAGATCTTTCGCAGCCTCAAATCGTACGACTTTGTCGAACGTTACCCCAAGTTTCGTTAGTCCTTCAAGGAAAATCACTTACCATGAACGGGGGTATGTTTGCCTTCTCTACTTTCGTTCGTGTGTCCCTACTGCGGCAGTCGTTGTCGTCCTTCCACGCTTAGGTATGCCAAACCTCGCAATTGTTGTACGCCGTACATTTGCTCTATTCTCATGCCTTCTATTTCAACCCCAAACAAATGCGCCCGGTAACGCGTTTCCACGCTCAACAATCACGAAAGAAGCATTTCGGATTCCTATTCGCCTCGTCCTGTTCGCCAAAAACCCAAGCCAAACGGCTGCCATCGGTTATGGTTCGCACGATGTTGCAGCATAATTTATGGGTCCTCAGCTTGGGCAGGGCAGGACGTGATGGCGGATCGGTTGGTGTGAAGCATTTTACCGAGGGCACCCCGAAAAGAGCGAAGACCTACTGATGGAGGCATTATAGACACTTGTAAATATTTGAATAACACGGAGCTGCCCGATGAAGGCTGTGTGTTTGGCCGTTGTGCAAATGTTTCGCCCGCTAGGACCCGGGAATCAAGCCACTGTCGGTTGTCGAAGTGCTTGTGTTCTGTTCGGAAGGCATTTAAAGGCGGCAAACACCGGTGACAGAAAGCCACGCGGTGGAACCTGCAGGAGTCGGAATACATTTTCGTCTACCACCCGTCAAGAAGCGAAATATATTTCAGCAAATAATAGTACCACTTGTGCGGTCTCTGTGCTGACGATTGCAAAAAGGGAGAGAAAAAAACCCTTCGGCCAACCAAAAAGAAAAAAAGGAAACCTCTTTTTGTCCCGTCTCAGTTCACCCTTCGCTCACTTGGTGGGGGTGTTTTATTCTTCCTCCAAACACCCCGGGTGGAGTCGCACAAGTGGTTCGCGGGGTTGACAACAACAGTGATGTACGCAAATAATTGAAGAGTCTAATTTATTGGATTTAATTTGATCAAGTTGTCAACATGCCGTACAACAAGTGGCGCACTCGGGCACCACGCGGTTCGCCGAATGGGACATTTGGTGTGAAGAATTTAATTTGCATCATAAATAGCGCGATATTGATATTCTCGGCAGCAAACACAGGCACGGGAAGCGATGTGCGGAAATGTTGGGATCGATTTGGGACGTGGCAGCGAAGAGCAAGATCGGATATTCATCGGAGGGGTTTGCTGTAAATTTACATTTATATGTAACTATGAATTTTATTCGCGCATAGACTGTTCGTTGAACGAAGCGGAATTCACATAAAGTGTAATTTAATTTCATATTCATGGCATTAATTTCGATTAATTCGAAAGAAATTGAAGCAGACAAAATCACATAACATATTGCTGTAATACTTGTTTGATACATAATTTTTTTTTGAAAAATACGGAAATCACAATGCTCGCTCTTGATAGCTTATGTATAGTCCTGGTGAAAAGTCGAACAGAAAAAGGAATTAGAAGTTTCTCATGGGTTTCCTTTCGGGAAAACCCGAGCGGGTAAGTGACATTACCCGGTACTAGCTGTCCCGGTGGGATCATTTTTCGGCATCATCCCGGCTTCGGTAAGCCTATTGTTAACTCGTGTTACCATGGGCGTTAGAAAGCAGTAGAGAAAAACGAAAAGCGCCTACATCAGCTTCCCGGATCCGCCATACATTCGGCAGATGATGTCCAATAATGCGCCATCGTGACCCCTTCGGGATTGGGGTCGAAATGGATACCAGGCCTAGTATTTCCCTCTGATCATGCGGACGCGTGCCGGAACGAAAACACACACGTGTATCGGCCGAAAGTGTGTGAGTGTGTTTGGTGGAAAACCATCCACATCTATGTTGAGCGATGTAAGGGAAATAGACGGAAAAAAGAAACAGAAAAAAGGATTTAAAGTGCTCCCCCGGTGCGTCGTTGTCAGCGCTGCTGGAATGGTAATTCCATCTCCCCGTTGGGACCAGGGATTCGAAGTGAAGCCGAAAAAAAACGCCCTTGCTGGAGGCGAAAAAACCTCGAGAAAATAAAATGGATGGGAGAACAAAAAGGAACCGACCGAAGCAAATATATCCGTTTTATTTGGCAACCTGGCAACCTCAATTCGCAACTGATGCTAACTGGCCATACATCTCCGTTTTAAGGGTCGGCCTGACCCATCGTCATCGTCGTAGTTGTCATCGTCTTGGTAGGGGGGGGCACGAATAGGCTTTGTGGTTTATCCTTAATTTTATTGCCATCCTTATGTGCTGCTGCTGTTCCGTTCCCCGACCGTTGCATGTGTGCATGTCCAGACTTGACGTCCTCCGGCATTGCTGTTTTTTCACTTCTGTTCTTGTAACTCTGTTGTAGGGCGTAGTTTTCTAAAAAACTGTACCACTAATGTTATAAAACTCTTCTCAAATTATTCAACTCGATGGTGTTTGATGCATTGTTCAGGATGTAAAATTAAAAACATTTCTAAGGCAAGTTTTAATAGTATTCTGAATCGCTTTCCATATGAAAACTTTAGTTCATGACTATCATCCATAAACCATTTTTAAGCAAGTAATTTTTTAACACAAATCCTTAACCACCAATCGTTGTTTAAAGAAAACTCCTAAATTATTTACGAAAATGGTATGCAGTTTTATTATTTCCATCATCGACGTCGATAACAACAGGAACACCTCAACTCGCATGGAAGCCGCTTTACCTTCGTTCTTTTCCCTTGGGGAAAATTTAAAGTCCGGCTATCCAACGCACCCCCGCTGCGCCAACCACCGGCGTTGACGGGATTTTTCCCCTAATGCGATTATTAAGGGGGATGATTTTTATTTCATTTTCGCTGATCTGTTCGCTTTCGGCGAATGGCGCACGTAATTGTATTTGAACGCATTTTAAGTTACTTCCTCCCATTGGCGCGTCGTCGAGTTCACGCGCTTTCGCGTCGTTTGTGATTTTCTTGATGTTTCTTTCCTTTTAAGCGGTTCTTGCCTTAGCCGGGCCGACTTTGGAAAGCCAATTTTTGCTTCCGATTTGTTTTTACCAGCGTGAAAGGAAAAAAAGGTGCGAAATGGGTCGATGATTGTTCGAGATTCTTTTTCGGGCGCTGGTTCGTCGATTAGCCTCACCAGCCTTACCCGAACGAACTGTAGGATTTTTCCCCATCACCCCAGCAAAGGACTCGCCCTGGTAAGGCCCATCCATGTCGTGTGGGTGTTTATTGTTTTGCGCTTTTTTCCTTGCCCTTCCGTATTTTTTCGTGCCCTTCGCACCACACACGGAAAGAATGTCCTCCCGCGTGAAGTCTTACCGTGCCTATGCTAGCGAATTTATGCTGCTCCGTTTAAGGTAATTGGGTTTGCCTTCAATGCAATTACAAGGATTATTGAAACGTTTGCAGATTGTTTGTCACAGAGTGGAAAAGCATGGGCTCGTTGTTTGGCGGTAACGTTTTCCATTCCGAGCATAAAGTGACGTGTGTGTATTTTTTGAGGGGGCGCATAGTTTCAATCGTTTGTTTGAGCAAGGAAGTATGGGCTTATAGCTTTGGTGTGGAAGAGATAACTTAATTTTTCGCTTGTTATTGAAATCGATCTTCCAGTAGAACGTCGTGAAAATCAGAAAGCTGAAAATTGGGGTCTGGTTTAATGATGACATCAATGCATTGCACACCCTTTTTGTCATTCACAAAAAGAAGTAAGGCCCATGCTTAATTCAACCCTATTCGAAAAATTTGACAGCATTTGCATAACGTTCATTAGAAGGTTTCGTTCTTATGGTAAGAATTTAAAATCGGGAGATTGGGTTTTGTTGCGTGCAAAAGATATGCATAGTTATTTATGTAAATATATCATCTTACAAAAAGTGCTAACATAATCGTCTAACATCCGAACATAATCTGTGTATCCTGGTTACCATTTCTGAAAGTGCTTGAATTTGTCCTAAGTCCTGTAGGAATTCAGAACAAAGAAATACCCCAGTTCAACTCGAGGAGAAGCAACACAGGGTTCTTATTTCAATCAATTTGCAGGCACGCTTAAAGCTTTCGGGTAGATTCATCCGACCTATTTCTGCTCCTAACGATCACGAAAACCTACCGTGGGCATTCGAATGCAAACTACTCGAGTTAAAAAAAAAACGAGATAACCGTCAGGTTAGATCCACTATCCGAATCCGTCGGGCAGCTAAATCTCTTCCGGAACGCTCGTGATGAAATTGTTAAAAATAATCAGCGTTACTGCGCGAACTGACAATTTCCACTATTCCCGTCCGATTCAACTGCCGGTTGCTTTACATTCACCCATTTCGCCGCCTTTCCCGGTGCTGTGCTAATTTTCTCGGTCGCTTTGCACCCCTAAAATATCCCCCCCGGGTGGGAGGTGCAATGAATGGTTCAGATAAAAGTGGATTTTACATCCAGCTTCGGATCCTACTTGTTGTTGCGAAAGGTAATTTCGAGGGCGGAAAAGCGAACGGAAGCAACGAGGAACAGTTTTCTCCCGCCCCGTCCCCGGTCGGACATTAAATGCATCATCAACCTTTTTTCGAAGCGGAAAAATCCGTTCAACCAGCAATGGGTAGCTTGTTGAGAATTTGGTGTTTTTGCGTTTTAGTTCGCTTCGCTCAAACAAGATAGCTATCGAAAGGTTGGTCTCCCGGAGAACTTTGGCCCTTACATTGGGATGGTGGGAGAAGGTTCCGATGGGAAGAACGTTTTTTTTGTGAATGTATGTTTGGAGTACATTTTGTAGGGCATAATGTGCTTCTTATTTTTCACGGGGCTTAGCGCGGGTGAATATCGTTTCCAACGTGCCTGGCTGTTCGCGTGTTCCTACCGGCGTGTCACCGTCGAGCCGTGAAATTAACGAAAGTTGAAACTAATTTGTATACCCCATTTCTTTCCGCCCATTTGCATAGGAATGCTAGGCGAGGGCTGTCGCATAGCCGAGGATATTGATAATTTTTTATGCAACCTCTTCTTCCCTGGCTCACGAAGGGACAACCCACTACGCTGATGCTAACGATTGCCAACGCCACGTCGCGGGTTGTACTTTCGAGTGTTCATGGATTTTAAACAACCGTGTGTTGATTCCACCCGGGGTCCTTTTTTACCTCCCGCTTGCCACTGGCACCCCGGTTGGGAGGGGGTAGGATTTAATTTTGAAAACCCGCAGTTAGGATTAAAATTTTATCAAAGGTTAATATGGCGGCAAAGTTAAAACTTGTCCTCGGGCGAAAGAAGGAAACCACGACACTCTACTCTGGCATACGTTTCAGTAGTAGAGTGCAACAGGATTACTAAGGCACTCTTACACACACACACACAAGCACAGAGACACGGTGCCCTTCCGGTACGTTTCACTGTCTCCCGTACTCGAACACAACAAAGTTGCCAATGCGGTGCAGAAGTGAAATGCGACCACGTGCGCCAGCCAGCCAAAAGCGAAGTTGGGTTCGTTGGTAGGCAAACAGCTTGACAGCTGAAACTTCGCCGAAAAATGAATGGCGCCTGGTGGAGGGTGGAAAATGCGAGGAAAAGTTTGTGCCGGTTTTATTAATTTCATCGTACGTAAAATTTACTTCCTAGGTTATTTTTTTCTCGTTGTCGCACTCGTTGCCAGCTTACATCGATCGAAGAAACATATGAACACAAGCTTCGAGGACGTAGTCAAACGCACCATCTTTTTTGTTTTTTTGTTCAAACGTCCCCGATTCGTGCTAGCAGGTATGTACGTTTCCTGCCACTTTCGGTAGACAAACTTATGTGTGGGATGTGAAAGTTTAACTACTTTCCAAACGTCAAGATGGAGTTCGTCATGCACGGGATAGGATAACATTGTCGGTGAACGGAATTTGCCAAACCCTAGCATAGCGTGATGATGTGCGAAACGGAGGAACTGGAATTAGGAGTTTCAAGCGTTCCGTAGTGGAAGTTCCTCTTTGCTTTTGCCGAGAAGTAAAACCATCGTCCCAGATCCCCAAATTACGTAGGGTTGGAATGTTTAATTGGTCTTTTAATCGTCAGTCGTCGTTCTGCCGACGGTGTTTATAATCTGTGTGCGATAACCATTTAAACATTATTTGAATAGTAACTGTCGACAAACTGGAAAGTAAAATTTTTTAAATAGAATCTTCAACATTATTGTAAGGAAGATTGAATCAGATTCTGTGTAGCACGAACTTATTTTGAATGACATGATTTTTAATGTTCACTTAATCATACCATTGCTTGAATGGAATATTTCCAAATTTGTTTATCAGAAATAGTTTAAAAAATGCACCTAATTTTCATTTGATTGACTTGGATTGTTGGATGCTCTTATCAAATTGTGTGATTCCGGAGAAAGATTGTTTTGGCAATCAACTCTACTCCTTTTCATTTATCAACCATCGCATACTGTCAGGCTGTGGTACGAACCACTAGACCAGCTTTTGAAACATAGTCACGAAATCGTAGTCTAGTAGGATTTTCGTTTCGAGCAAGCTTCCCCATCTCCCTTAAATAAAGTGTAAATTTACCGGCGCAGACACCGGCGCCAGGAGGAAGCACCAGGACTACTGCCACAATTGCACCAATGCGAACTATTTCCAGAAAGAGGTGAGATGCATTTTGGCGTGGGGCGAGAGCGAAGCTGCTGAATAGAAAAGTGAAGTTTCATTCTGTACATTTTCGGAAGATGGTAATTTTCTATTTGGTTTGATTTATGCTCGCACAGTGCCATCGGTGTTGGGGACCAGCGCAAGCCCCATTGTTGGGTTTGCGTTTATATTTCCAAACGGGGGAAGGAGAAACATTGTGAGTACTGTTTTATATTAAATGTAGCATTAAATTTGATCTGGCGTATAGTTTAACTTTGAAATTGGATTTTCTCCACGGGGATGGGTTCCTGCAGAGGTAGCGCCGAACGTGTAACCTTTGTGGGATGTTTCCGTTCGTGCTTTGGATGCTTAAACCTTAGTTAAAAAATAAATAAGCTGTTAAAATAAACCTTTGCGCTAGCTGTCAAGTATTCGTTACGGTTGGTACGTTGAGCGTGTTATGTTTTTAAATCCTCACTGTGATCCAATAGAAAAGAACCTCGCACTGATCCTCGCTCAGGAAGATTAGCTTTGGCCCCTAAAAACTAGACTCGCTCCAGAGAGGAATTAGCTTGACTGTTGCTACAATTTGCCATTGGGCGGAACATTAAACTCCTCGCGATTCCGAGCCGCGCCAATTCAAGCTGTCAAACTGACAGTTGCGTGTCAGTAGGATCTAAGGTAAGCCGCTTCTTGCTACCAATCATTTGCACGACTCACCGGTTGTAACACCGGAGCACGAAACAAAGTTGATAATTTATTTACTGCTTTCCTATACCGCCCGGATACAGAACGCTGCTGTTTTCTGCTGCTCGCCAGCGTGAATCGTTTTTCCGCCCAAAATTACTGCCACCTCCCCCCCCCTCCCCCTCCTGGGCGTGTGCTTTCCCGTGCAAGCCGGTTTGCATACCCCCAGGGGTACTGTCTTTGGCACCTGCTCTTATTATCGTGCGTTCCACGGTTAGCAACGCTGTGCGTGTCTGTATGCATGTGCTCGGCGGTGGGACAGGAAATTTTGGTTTTTCCCACCGGCGCTACACGGTGGCCCTGTTACTTAGGTCCTGCGTTTGGAGCGGTTTTGCCATCATAAATACATGAGACAACATCGACGTTGCTGCTGATGATGTAGGTGAGGACGAACTTCTTCACGGGCTTGGCTGCTTCTGCTTTCTATCGGTAGGAAAGCACCCTCGCTGGTGTAGGTGGAGCATTTTTTCCCCTCCCTCTCTCTCCTTTCAAGGTGGAACGAAACCGTGGAAAGCCTTGAGCTTCCTCTTACTGTCATTCTTCACTTTCCGCGCACGAAGTAACTGTCAGTCAGGATGGGTGGAAAAACTTTTCGCCGAAGTAATTTGAATTAAACACCGGATGCGGAAAACAGGTGAAAGATAAAACTTGTGAAAAGTCGATTTTCACGCCACAATCACCATCGGTGCCGTCACCCCGTGTTTTCTTTGCTACCTTTTCACCCCCGTTCCCTTCACAGGCACCAAGTTGCCATTGTGATGTTGACAGTATATCTATTTTTTTGCTCGTTTCTGCTCACAAAAACTCACGAAAACTTCCTCTTTTTGATGAAGGTGGCGTGTAACGTTTTAAAAAGAAAGTGCCATCGACCTCGCCGAGCGGAGGGCGTTTTCCGGCAGGTTGGGGCTGGTGGAGGCTCGAAATCGTCAGGACATTTTTCGCGTTCCATCAAACCCCGCCCACGCGAAAATTGATCTTACCGCATGCTTTGATTAATAGCCTGAATGAATCAATAGCAAAACGCGAACGAACGAACTGCTTCCGGTTTTTCCAATTCCTCCCGGCATGCGGGTTAGGAAGGTTGGTGGTTTAAGCGATGGGAAGCAATTTCCCAGCCGTGACACCGAGTCGATTTGGTTTTCTGTTGCCTCCCCAAACCGGTGTCGTCATTCAATTTAAACAGTGTGAGCCGTCGGTTGAGTTATTTACTGACATCCGCCAGGAGTTTTCCATTGAAATGCGCACTTTAAGACTTTCCATTTACAAACATGTTGACTCGGAAATGAACCAGTATACAAGAGCAAAATTATAATACATTTTCATTATTGAGCGTAAGCGAAACCTTCTTAGGATTTCTCTAAGTATTATTTGTCTGGTTAAAACGTTAAAAATATTTTTAAATGCTTTTTTACAAATTGTTATAACTTCTGCGATGGAAAGGATAAACTTGAAAATATTTACTAAATAAATTGGTAATGGTTTTCTATGTCTCAAAAAATTATGTTTATACAAAATTAATATTCTTTTCTGTTCCGGTGCCATTTCCTTGACAAATGAAAAGATCGATAGGGCCATTATTCTACCTTCAGCCGATAGCATGCTTATGTCGCCTGAGGAGCTTGTGTTTCATAAAAAATACCTTCAGCTTAATCTATACAAGACATGCGGTGGATCGGGGAAAAAAAATGTCATTATACAATCGTGTACATAAATCAGAATAAAACACGACGAATCAATCATAATAAAATAGAGCCAGTCTCCCGGGGAGTTCCACAAACACATCCGTCTGCTCTGGCATCGCAGCCGTGGTCTTAAGCATGTTTTGGCGCTCGGTACTGGATGCTAAAAATCTCACACCTGCGGCCAGCAGGCATCTATATCGACGGTTCTAGCAATGATGGAAGGATATGGCGTCGGGGAAACCCCGTCGGTGCTGATAGAAGGAAGGGCTGCAAAAGAAAAGAGCGAAGCTGACCCGAGGGAGTTCATTCCGGTGCGTGTTCGGATGCCCCCAGAAACCACTCCCAACGGTTTACTTTTTTACGATATTTTTATTGCCAGCATCGCGGATCCTTTCCGGGTTATTCTTTGCAGCTTCGGTCTCCGGACCGGAAATAGGGACCGAGCGGGACCATTCGCTTAATGTGCGCTATTGTGCAGGGACGCTGATAAAGAAAAGGTATTTATTTTTCATTCGATGTGGCAGGAATTAATCTGTATGGATATTGATATCGCTGTCCTCGGTACGTTCGGTTTTGAGGGATGAATAAGGCTCTCCGGAAGATTTACGACGTGAAGCAAATGTAGCTATTTCCAGGCGTTGGGCAGGGGTTTTTATTAATCGCCCGTTTCTGAGAAAATGTCCACGTGTGAAGTAATATTCCTAAAGTAATCAGGATACGCATTGCAAAGTAAATATTCTACATAATTTTCAAAACCATACCATCGTTCTTGCCCGAGGTTTAGAATGATCTAGTTCACGCGTGCAATTTGTAATAAAAGTATTTCATTCCTTGCAGCGGAAATCGTAAAAGGCGCCGTTCCCGCACGCGGAAGATGTAGCAGCAACATTCGTTTCAATTATGAATGTTAAAATGATCGCTCATACATACGAAGTGAGCCCTGTGTGCCACAGATCCGGACGCGTCCTGACACGCGATGTTCCCACGGAGCGGATCCGTTTGTGGCTTTCCCGTTCCGAGCGCTTCATTCCTGTAAGTTATAGCTGCTGGAGGCGTGAATCGTTATCACCACGCTTCGCTTCGCGGCTCTGAAGACACACACCCTCATACACGGTTACAGGGGTGGACAAGAAAGATGAATACTATAAATATTAATAACTCCTGTGGCAGGGCGTACTTCTGGTGTGTGTGTGCATTTTTCAAAGGCACGTCAGTCTCATGTGCTCGCACAAATAAATGTTGTTGCCATCCGACATTTGTCTGCAAATTTTCAAAATCGGTCCTAAAGTTGGAGTGGGACAGAAGAACAACAAAACATCCATACAAGCACCGTAGGAAGGTTTCGGTTGATCCTGTTTCCATACTTCTCGTGGGCGGGCGGAAAAAAAGGACATTAGCACGGAAGCAGCTGAGATATGAGTTGATAAATTTGATTTGGCTTCCGGCACACGCTGATGGGATGAGGATGTATCCAGCGATTCCGGTTCTGTTCTCCGCAGTAACCGCGCGGAGGCGTTGGAAAATAAAAACCACGATCCTTCCGAAGCCCAACGCAACGCAACGGTGGAGCCTTTTGGGGGCCGAGTCGTTTTTAAATTATGAACTCCTGGATCCACCGACGTGAGTAAGTGCTTTTCAACGTGCGGTGCGCTTCGATGGTAGCCTCAAACAGGTTCGTTTGTTGGCGAAAGCTGAAATCGATGAGCCATGCTCGCAATAAAGCTGTCTTTAAGGAACTTTAAAATATATGGGGCAAAATTTTACATTCGATATAATAAGAGGTAGAAGGGATGGGATAGAATGAACGAGTCCACGAAAACAAGTTAACTAGAGTCGAACAATTACCATGAAAACAACATCTGTTCAGTGTTGTATTGAGATATTTAATCGATTTTATTCAATGTTTTAACTGACAAGATTTTAAAAGCATATTACTGATCTTTGATTTATATTAATGATGATAGAGGCATATAAGTACAGTTGGTTATTGTAAAAATAAATAGTTTTGGGTCGATTTATAAATAGGATTATTATTATTTTTAGTATTTACATGTCTTTGAGAAAAAGGAACTAGAAATCTGTAATAACTTCTTCTTCTGCTACAATTTCACAAATGTTTCATATCGTTGTATCGACATGTCTTGTACATTTTAATGTATTCATTACCACAGACCAATTTATTCAAGTGTGAATATATTCACATAATGCTTGCAAGCATTGATTTAGAATCATCATTACTTTAAAGTGTCCTTTCAAACCCCAACGCTTTTCCTTCATGACGCTGTTGACATAAATGGCAGCTAAAATTTTATGCAAAACTTCAATGGCTTCCATATCTCATACACAAATCTTTCCCCTTCGCCGTTGGCCTTTCCCGTGGCAGATCCCGGGAAAATTTTAGGGAAATTAAGGGGAAAGGATTCCCTCATCGACATTGTTCACTTAATGCCGACGAGCCGCCAACGATATCGGCTTCCCGCCGGGAGCGCCGGGTAAAACTTTCAACCACCTTTTCAACCGATTCAGCGATTCCCGCGTTCCCTGGTTGGCTGATTTAGTTATTGAAACACGATAACGCCCAATGCAAAGCGGGGGAGGGAAAATTACGCTCGTTGCCCTAGAGCCGCCAGGGAATAGGATTCCGGAAAATTAGGTTAATTGCAAGTGGCATGTTCGGTCGGGATTAGAGGCGTTCCCGGCGTCTTCCGCGTTCGGCGGGACGTGGCATATTTTCCACTTTTAGCGGTTGCCTTCGCGAGAACGCAAGTGCCGACGCCGGCCATGTCTAATCATTAGCCATCACCTGCCTGTTTCGTGGGTTTGTAGGGGGTGCAAGTTGGAGTGGGGAATGGGCAATTTCGCCCCCAGTCCTTCCAGTATACGCACGTATCTATACCAGGCCAATGAAGTCGCCTTGGCTCGTTGCCTTTGGTATGCATTTCGGAAGCGCCCGATAATTATGGGCAGATTGCAAGCAAAGCTGAGTTTATGCCGAAAGCTCCATATCAAATCGATACGGTCACAAACACACACGCGGACACGGATTGACGTGCTTCCGCTTCCGGCAGCGCATCGATGCGATTATGGACGGTTCGTGCGTAAAGATCCGGTGTTGGTCCTTGCCGAGGCGGTGTCGTTGCCCGGTTAAGAATGATGTTAGCCAAACGTTTCCTTTGAAATTCAGACATTCTGCTGATGTCGTTCGTTTAGTGTCAAATACACCACCCGTGGGTGGTGGTGGTGGTGGTGAAGGGTGGACAGGATATGCAAATGAAATGACAAAACCCCGGACAACGGGCGCGGATCGGCGACACGCGGCTTTTCGTGAGCAAGGGGATAGCGCCGAAAGCGAACCCCTTTTCGGAGGAGCCGAGCGTGAGCCGCCGGTTTTCCGATAGGATTAGGAAGATACGCCCGTCCGTGAAGTCGGGCCGCTTCCGTTTCGTTTCTCGGCGTCGCTCGGAGTTTCATTAGAAATGTCACACGGCATCAAGATAACGTGAAAATGCTTTTAGTCTTATTGAACGCTACTAATTAATATTCCGAACATGACGAGAGACGATGAACCACGCGGTGCTCATGATGGTCACCGGAAGCGACCGGTAGGTGACATGGGTGTGGGTGACCGGGCGGTAGGGTGTTTTGCATTGGAAGAGACCTCTTTCCCCCCACTTTCCTCTCCTTCCCTCAGTGCACGACCGGCGCGTGTATCATCTTCATTAAATCGGACCTGAGCGGAGAGGGCTCGCGCGCCCCGGGTTTTACTTTAACTTTGGAGGCACGCACCCAATGCCGGGTAACCGATCGAAACCCCCACTGTTTCCGGTGTAGCGGGGGCTCCTTTTTATTTTCCCCACACTGCCGAAAAGGGGTTTTGCGTCGGTGGTAATTTGTTGAAATTGTGTGTGACAGGTGGGAGATAATTGAAGGAAACCAGGTTACACCGCAAAACCGGGCGCCTGAAGGAGTAATCGGTGGAGTTGTGGTGTCGATGTTGGCAAATAGGCTCGAAATTAAGGTTGCTGACGGTGCACGGTGCGTAACGCGCGGCCAAGGGAACTGCTGACGATGGCCCGTATTGCTAGTTTGAACGCTCCAATACAACGGGTTTCCGAAGTCGAGCCTATAATTGTTGTGTGGCGTTTATTTTGGGAAACTATTCAGCGGAGCACCGATAGTAGTGCGAAATAACAATAACTGATCATTGGATTCCTCCATCTAAATCCTTTCGAATATAATCGAAAAAGGTTGGTTAGAACTTCAAATTCGATGATTTTTGGAAGATAGTAAACTCTGTATTTTATAGTTTCAGAAACGATGAGTTGAAGATAACTGTTTTTCCTTAGCTTGTATCTGTGATCCTTTTTAACAAACAACCTTAGGAAAAACCTCTAAGCTGAGTGTTCTGGAGGGTTCAAACTAAGGGACCACGTCCGGGAATCTTTACAACTGATCTGTTTGTACTTTGTGGCATGAGAAGTTGGTGAGTCCTGATTTTGCAGATTCTACTCCACGATAAACCAATAAAATCCTCAAAAAGGATACAAACGCTCCGATGAGGGAAGCAAAGATCGTGTGATACGCATTGTGCATGGTTTCGAAAACCTCAATATTCGAGCTTGAAACAAACAGGATTCGACAGGACGAACATTGAGCATGTCTAAATGTGCTTTAGCTAAAGAAACTTTGTGAAAAATGGTCCCCTATCGCCCTTATCGGACGAACGAACCAAACGAAATCCGACGGTCCAACGTTTCCGGCTAAACAGTGCAGTTTAAAATCTCGTTCGGCAAAACACAGACACTCCCTTTTCGGTGAGACCCACGTTTTGTTGACTGGCTCCTCCAAATCCTTTCCGCTGCTTTTTTCCCTCCCCAGAGCGATGGAAAACTCGGGTCAAACGCTCACTCTTAGGGAATGCATCCGAATGAAGTGACTAGCTAGCTCGCTGGTCTAGTGTTTTGCGAAGGCAAAAGGTGTGTATCCATTGCCTCCAGTCACGACCACGTGCCACACAGTGCACGGTTCTAGCCGAGGTGCCACTCCGGACCGAAATGATTTCCTAATGAAGCAATTTGTATTCACATAACTTTATCTTCTGATCATAAAATGGAATAGAAATATAATGTTACAATAGTATCCTTTCCCAAAACCCGCGAGCTCATGGTTAACCTGTCCGTTGGTGTGTTCCGTGTTGTGCATTTGTTGCGTGTATGTGTGTCTGTATATCGAAGCGGACCCGTTGAATTTCCACCAACTGCACAATCATGCATCTGTAAGGATGGGTCTTATATTGGTTGAACAAAGTGGTAAAAAACAAAAACGACACCCAAACACTGACCGAATCGGGAACGAAGTTGCAAGGAGTGCGTTTTACTGAAAAATTTACAGTTTAGCCAAACGCCAACAAACCCGACGTGTGTGTGATGTGAAGAAGCCTCTCGTATGGCTTTTATCACACAGATATTTGTGGGTTAAAGTTGGATCAAAACCATTTAACCACTCTCAAAGTTCAACTTCAAAACTATGCTGAAGGTTTGCACCGGGGAATGCACCGACCGAGATTCGAGTACATCCCGAAAACTGGGTGAGAAAACTATTCCCTGTTTAACCCGTACGTATCCACGGTTATCTCAAGTGAAGTAATACTGCAACATGAAGTGCACGTTATCTCAAGGGTTTGCTTTGAAACGGTTGTTTCCATTGAGAACGCAAATTTTCGCTATACAATTTACTTATTTGCCGTGCATGATGTGAGGTACATAGGTTGAGCGAACAAAGTGGCAATAACCGAGTTTTTGAAGAGCTACTCGTTGGAAAATGGGGGGGAAATGTTTTTCCCGGATTAAATTCTTGCTTCATTTTCAATTACAGCATGCTCGAAACTTTTCCAGGTTATGAATATTTAATGAAAGTTTTTGCATAGGATACAGTAATTCTATCAAACAGTGCTTTACATATCCGCCAAATATTACTTTTAAATGATATACAGCTCGCAAATGTATTGAAATAGTTAATATAGCTAAATTATTTTTAATTGTTCATGGTTAAATGCAGAGTAAATATTCGTCTTACTTGACCTTGTGAGAAATGGATGTCAAACAAAAACCAATCTGAATTAGTGTGTTATAAAATCAAACCATTAAGAAATTTGACCATTGTTTTATTGTTTGTCAGTATCGTCCTAATTTTGCCCTTCGGTTTCTTGATTGATTGATTGATTTTATATGAAACTTTATAAATCTCTTATTGTTGATCAGTTATTAGTACGATTATGCTTTTAGATCAAACTTTAAAACACTCGAATTATGTAGCCTTTGATTCGAACAATATCACTCAATGTTTTAACTGCGTGTATGGTTATAGTTCAAAGCACGGAGATACTACGAAACGAAGGAGTTTCCGCAAAGAGGTAATGTCCATTTTGATTGGGTCGTAAATTTTTACGATTTGCAGAATATTGGTCCGGTATCATTGTTACGGTCCAGCACGTCCATTGCTCTGCCGAACCAGAAGGTTACGCCAAGATTCTGCAGAATGAATCCCATACATCTTTGGGGGCAGGATTCTTCCAGCGGTGTTCTTAGGCTTTGCTCAAAAAGGATGTAGAAGACAAAAGTTTGATTGTAGGGTTGGTCACCTGCATCTTAATGTTGTTTTCTGGTCGATCCGTCACACGCTATCATTAGCAGTACGAAACGGCGAGTCATTAAAATTTGGTCGTGATTGTAACATGGAGAACTTCAAAGTTATTTCAAAGGTAAAGGAAGGAACATCCCACGACCAACGGTGGTGGGTCGGTTAAGGAGGAATCCAATTCTGTGACTAGGATGTCCGTTAATGATCAACATTGACGATGGTAGGGAGCCAAAGCGAAAGATACGAATGAAAACAACGCCAGCAGTTGGCCCCGTCGAATGAGCTCGCGTACGCTTAAGTATATCGTGAATGGATTCGTCTTCCATGTAACGTTTCTTGGGAACCATAAATAACTTCATTCGTATATCAAGCACACGCTTGCCCTTTAGCCGGAAGTGGATAAGAAACTACGCTACCACCTACCGTTACACGCCCTTCGCACACAGAAGGAAGTAATGTGAGCCATCGTTTCTGCGAGGACGAGAATTACGGTCCAACGGGTAGAGAAAGAGAGAGAGAGAGAGAGAGAAAAAAAGTAAAACAATCACATCGCAGCTACTAGAAACGGGCCGAACTTGGTCCAATTAATTCCAACAGCAATAATAATAAATAAGAAACAATTAAAAGGGGCACAACCGACCCCACGGCCAACCGAAGGGCGGTACTGCGCCATTGCAATGGAGCTCGTAGCTTCGGGTATCTTTCGGTGGCGTATCCTGTTAGTCCTAAGCAGAGTCAGCCCAGTCCAGTAGATGCGGAACTTACCAGCGATAATCATTTTCGTGTGGAGTATTTAGTACTCTACAGTGTTTGACCAACCGTTGGTAAATTCAAAGAATAAGAGAATCACTCAAAAACAAAAAAATAGAAAATTAAAAGGAAGTTGTATTACTTTGATTTTTAATAAAACATTATACATTTGAAAAGTTATCCAAAATCAAACCTATTTGAATTAATACAATTATTTTTAAATAATATTAACTGCATAACTTGAACTCACGAATTTTCAACTGTCCAGTAGGTTTTTAATTTTATACTAACCACGTGTTGCCTTAAAAATAGTGATAAACTGAACTCCACTGTTAAGCGAATCGCAATCATATAAACATTTCCTCCGTTGGATAGTTTGTTTACCTTGCCCGATCCCCTGCCCAGTATCTCCCAAACTTCGCAAATCTTTTCCTTCATCCTAGATGGGAAACAAAACTCGAAAGATGTGATTTGCAACATTACAAATGGGTTCCGTATTAATTTGCCCATTAATAGTTTATCTAACGATAATGACATTATTTTGAGGCTCACAGTTCGGGCCGAAACTTGTAAACGGAGCGAAAAAGAAATCTTTCCGCCAAAAGAGATCCCTCTGAAATTGATGACATATAAACTTGTGTGTTTGTTTGCGGAAGGGATAGAGTTGAGCAGAGTTCGCCTCGTAAGTTGCTTCGCGCGATAGACTCATCTGTGAGATTGTGTGATTTTATAGGCATAATTAACTGTTATCATATCTTAATTATATTCTTTGTCGAAACGCGCTCAAATCCCGGGCAGTGTGCAGTGCGGGATTTATCTGTGTTTGGTATGCGAACTATTGATGGATAGGACTGACGGTTGAGATATATCGGATGTCAATCTTTGTACGCCCACCATGCAGAAGGAGGGCACCCTAGTTATAGGGGTCTGCTAGGGAGCTGTTACACCCCGGGGTGATTAGTAGGACAATTTGTAATAGGCCCCACTCATAAAGGTGGAAGTGTCCTAATGGTTCGGCTGTTGCTCGGATGGCTTACCCAAGCCGGGGATGCCAATATCGAATGTTTTTATTTTTATTGTATTCCCTCTTTTATTGCCATCATTATTTGCCAAGCCCACCACCTCCCTCCTAGCCACGGTTGTGTGATGTCCTCCGGGGGTCCTTCCACCGGGGATGGGTGAGGCTACATCGTTTAAGAGAAGCACCATAATGACCCCGGTTGCCGAGGTTAGGCGCTAGGAAGCGGAAGCTTTTACGACACATCCGGAGGCGGTCTGTCTCGTTTGCCTGGCGGTGGTCAAGTAGATTAGGGAATTTATAATTTATTTTTTACGACCAGCCTTCCGGCTCGGGCTGGTGCATGGTTTGCAGCATACGGGGAATTGGGTTTTCGCTTCTAGAACTTCCAACAAGTCCAGGGAAAAGTCATTTTCTTTTACGGGCGTCACCCGGGTGACAACCGTGATGTCCTGGCAATCGATCTAATTACGGGAGTAAAATGGTGGACACCATGAAAACAGCCGGCCGGACAGTGATACCGTTGAATTGATCACAAATTGGAAGTGGAATCAAATTATGGTGCCGGTGGAGTTTACTTTTCGTTCGACGGGAAACCAGAAGGAGCAATAAGCCAGGCAGAAACATAAGGGCATTTCGAAGAGGTCGGGCTAATTGGATCAGTTCGAGGATTCGTTGTTTGGCAACAGTTGAAATGGATTTTGGGGTGGCTAGGAAGCAGCAGATGTTTATGAAAGTTAAAAGTCGTGTACCGTCAGCCAAGATTCTTGCCCCATTTGTCTGTTGATATATTTATTTATAGGGTTTGCCTAGGTGGAGTTATTTTCACTTAATAACTTGATTTTGAAGCATTTCTCCTCCCATCCGCTTGGAGAAAGTTGGATAGAGAATATTCAGAAGTGAAGAAACTTTGTCCGAAATCGTTATCTCTGCTTCTTTGACCTGGGTTTGGAGAAGTTTTGCAGGAATATGTTGCACGTATCCGTTAACCATACCGGTGGGTTTGTCGCTTTGCACATGTTGGTCACGAAAGGACGCCTATCTTTCCGAAAAGGTCATCCAAGGAAGTGGTTTTGCTTCTGACACCCTCCAATAATGAAGGCAACAATGCCCGACCAGGATGTCGCACGCATCAGCGGTTCCCAATGTCTGTCATAGGAAGGGTCAGCAGAAATGCCTTGCTATAATTCTTAAATTTATAGCCCCCCGTATCATCCTACCCGACTTCGCTTGCGGTGGACACCATGTTCTGACCGGCCCCGGGGATAAACAACAATGAAAAGTGAAATGTCACCCATTCGTTCGGGCAAGCCGCACTCGGTTCGGACCCAGATTTAAGTGGTTTGTAGGCCAGCAACTTAAAGTGGGAAATTTCGGCCAACTCTATCGCTTCATAAACACTTTAAAGTGGATAACTTATGGTTCATTTCGATTCAAGTCTTAGATGGTCAAACAATCCATGCATTCCCCAGGACCGCAAAAATGAATTCTCACTATAGAAAGTGAGTCCCGATTGTTTCTACGGTTCTCTCAACGGTTTTCTACACAAACAGGGAGAATTCATTCGGTCCGCGTTACCTGTTACACCCTATTGCATACCTTTAGGAGACGCCGAACCCCGTTTTGCCCCGGGTGATGGGGACCGGGATCCATAAAGTATGCAAAATGGACGCATGAAACGGCAAAAAAAAGTTAGCCGCACTTTTCACATCTATCTGTTCTTGTTTTGTCTGAGTCGTCTCTATCGTTCCGCTGGTGTATGCGTTGCTTCGCACACAGCGGTCGGTCAGTCGGCAGTTGATGCTCGTGCGGGACGGACGTGTATTGCGTCATTGCACTTTGTCATGTCGCACATATGTTTGT
>KE525275.1:362813-377000 GCA_000441895.2 Anopheles sinensis | reverse complement strand
ATCAGCTATGCAATAAAAAGTATCGCAATGATGGTGCATTGCAAAGATGTGTGTAGTGGGAAGGATTTCTGTTTTGGTTTACAATTTCCTTTCTGGAACGAAGCAGCTTTTCTTCATTCTTGTCGTTATCATTCGTTCCTTTTCAAATTTTGGAATCCAGTTTACGATGATATAAAAATTTAATTGGAAAAGTATACCTATAGCTCACACCATCTGGGGTGCATACAAATTTCATATATTGTTTAGAAAAACGTTCATGTTCAATTTAAGATCAGAGCTCTCCAATTTAATTTTTTTTGTCTGTTAAATATCAGCAATATGTCTCGCCGATTGGCGTAAGCAAGAAGAAACTTTCTTATGTATCGGCATCATTTTGTAAACTTGTAGTTTCATTGGTTTGTCAAATGCTTGTCGTTTGTGGATTTATCCTGAAGTAGAAATATTTTCATTCCGTAGTGAAGAAATAAACGAGACAAAATAGATAATTATACAACCGGTAAAGGGCCCCACAATCAGACCCCGTCTGACATATTGCGCTCCGTGAAAATAGCAATTGGATGGCAGCAAAACGTCCAACGGTTGGCGTTCATGGTCTAGGATGGTTCTGCACCGAGAGAAGAAAAATAAAACCGATCCAGTTCACGATCCGGTGAGTAATTTCCTACGCCGGCTACGACACGGTCCATTACGGTTTCGTGAGCTCCGTTTTCGCGGTGGTGGCACTTGCGCGGGAAATTCAATTTTGCCTGCACACCTTCCGATCCGAACCGGCAGCCATTGTTTCGACGTAATTTCATTTGATTATGCCGCGATTATTATCCGCCTGGCGGGCCACGAACCAGGGCGGCTCGGATGCCGCTAGACAAACCTGCTGCTGATCTGGTGCGGGCTGGTGTGACGGGTCGAACTAATTGCTGTGGCGGTGGCAGAGAGGGATTAGAACGGTGCCACTGACCGACCGGGTGGTAAAGATGGTGGGTGCCGATGGGTGTTAAAGATACAGCCGTATCGAGCACGAATCGCTAAATTGCATTCTGATTCACAGTTGATGAGTTTTATCTAGGTTGGACACCTTTTCTCATAGCTCAATTACAGCTATGGCAATCAAGGGACAGTTTGAAATTAAATAAAGTAAAATTACGTCTGGGTTCGTCCAAAGTAGCTGTTGAAATGACTTGCGCTTAAGTTCCGTTGAGGGCAACTGTAACCTAATTTTATTGTACACCGATCTGTTAGACAAAAGGTACTACATTATCTTATACTTTAATCGCTTTTCACATGCATTTTGCTCATGCAAGACCCTTTTTAGCCTTTAGTCTGGTTTATAAAAAACATTAAAAATAAAAATACATCATATACAACCAGTAAATTGTTTCCACTACACTACGCTAAATACTGCATTTCTCAGAGTATTTACCGATATTTTGTTGTTAAATCAAATCAATTAACTGTTACACCAACTGGAGCAAAAACATTCGAGACTCAAAACAAAATAGGTTGCATACATAATCGCTAATGAATCATTGTGTTCTGATTTATTTTGTCCAACATTCTTCTCATATTATGAAAGTTCAATCGAACTCGTTATTGGTGTATTGATTTCATAATTTTGTTTCTATTAACACGTACACACCATCGTTTAATTAGCTGCGATTGTTCTGCTGAATACTATGGAAAAGCTAGTTTTTTTAACGGGCGCATGAAAGAACGTTACAAGAACAAACATTATCCATTTATTTATTTGCAAAAAACGTGTTGATTTTAATTTTAAATATCGACGGTAGTGAAACCATGGTTATACAATGAAACTCTTCAAACGATTCGAATTGATTCACCGAGAACCAACATCAAAGCTCAAGTGCGAGTGGCAGGAGGCGAAAGTGGAAAATGATAAATTTGATTTGTTTCCTGCATGTTGATGATGGTGAGCAAAATAAAGAAAAAAAAACATACCAGCGGATGGTTGTGTTGGTAAACTCTATTGAAAACGTTTTTCTTCTGGATTCATCAATCGTTTATTGGGATCGAATTTTTAGCTATCGGGTAATAGTTCAATGATAAACGAACATACAATAAATAGAATGACAAATTTGAAAAAAAAAATAAAATATAAAATATTTCAGAACCAGGGACTGATGGAGGTTGAAAAGCAAAAGTTAAACAAAAATCCAGAAATTCATTTATAAAAAGCCGCAAAAAGCAGGCAACATTTTATGAGGTTTCTTTCCTGCAAAACTTATCACAATTGATATTTTTTCACGTATCAATTTCAGGACATAAATTGTTGCTCGAATCATTCGTGTTGAGGTTTTTCATACTCGCTTTTGCTTGTATGTTTCTGACAAGCACTATAGAGTCAATGCACACGATGAGGGATATTTTTTGAAAGTTGTTTAATCTGCGCATCGCACATCGTTCGTGTATATGCTGATTCGGAACGATTTTGCTGGCAGCAAATTGTTCCCGGTTCGTCCTCCCTGTGCCACCGTTTCGTCAATTGCTTCGCCACTGATTCATTCGAAGCACAAATTGACAGTATACCATGTCACATCCACTCAATATGCCACTTGTGGGAATTGGTTTGGAATTTTTAATATGCCAAAATACGACAACGTGCACAAGTTTACCACACCGCTCTCGTGATGAAAGGATTTCGAGTGATGAAGTGTGGAAAATGGTTGAAGCCGCCGAAAAACAGTCACAACGGTGGATGGAACGGTATGGGAAAGGAAGGCAAAACTGACTTCAAAATTTCGCTGTACTTTGATTATTTATGCGTTTTTACGGACGCAGTGAACCGAAAGGTTTGTTCGCAGTTTGGGAACTAGTATTCCACGATACAACTGTGCATGGAACTTTTTCCTCCTGAACTTATTTACGATACGGAGTTAACATTTAATTACGTCAGTTAGGCGGACTTGAACTTACTGCAAAATTTTGAAAGGGCTGTGCTGGAATGATTTTTAGAATTGTTTTGGAGTAAACCTTATACCACGACATCATCATTCATCGAAACCCCTAGGAAAACCAAACGTACCTTCGTAAGGACGTACTTGTTTCCCGTGATTCGCTAGGTACACGACTTTGGAGGGCTCTTTGAAGGAAACCGACATGTAAACTTCCGCCACCTCCACTTGAAAGGTTTTCCCGACGCTCACTTCCATTGGTCATAAATTACGATTCCTATATTTCGTCTCTCATTTGCATATCAACAACGAGCTCTTGTACGTTTTTGCTGGAGTCAGTAGGATGCTGGTGCGGCTTGTTTCCTTCGAATGAATGAATTTAAATATCATGTAATGCATCGAATGAAGTAAAAATGAAAACATTGCTTCAATTAAGGAAAAAGCATGTAGCACAGGCACCGAATTTATGATACCGTTCTAAAAACATGTCAACAGCCTTTGTTCCAATTGTGAGGGCTCATGTTGGGCGAGGTAGACAAAGAATTTCAGCATAGATGGGCCCTGTGTTTGATGATGTAATAAATTCAGCAGACCCCGCCACGTTCAAACGATAATTGGTCATCGGAAATTTATGCCATCAAATTGCGTTTGGCGTCAACTCGTATTTTGTGTTTCAGGGGTTCGGTTTTTTTTTTAATTTCTCAGTACCGAACATTGTTGATACGCAAATGAATTGCTCGTAACTATTTAATCGTGGATGTTGTTATCATTACGCAACTGTTAACTGAACCGGTTGAACTGTGAATAATTTATGCTACTGCATTGACGGAAAGTAAGCTTAAGAGTGGGGGATGTCCGGGGTGAATGGTAGCAATCATAATTAACACCATTAAATCAGTCGTAAAATTTCCATTACCATTTTCAACCCTCGGGGACGCGTTCTGGTGGTCGGTAAATGCGAGTCAAAGCGTGGAGTGGAAGTGTGTTGATGAAGGTTTATGTGGTTTCAATAGGGATGCTGGAAACAAAGCATTTTATGAGAATAAAAAAATAAAAAGTAACGATTCCATGCAAACATTTTGTCACAGCCTCACCCCGGGACCCGGAAGATTCCCATCGGAACATCATTCCGATGAACAGTTAATGAGACGTGTGTACCGTTTTCCGTGGAGGCAGAATTTATAAGCTCATATCATAGCGCGCCGTCACTCCCTTTTTCCAACGATGGCGCAACAATGACGGCGCTTCTCCGGTTGGAATATAGGGAACAAGTGCAGGGTGGGAATCGTCATGGGGCCGTTGGGGTGAAATATTCCATTCATTAAAATATTTGTACACCTTACACACCGTTCAGCTTCCACTAGCAGTCGGGGTGCATAAAGACGATTTTATTTGAATTCCACGGAATGGGAAATGGGATGTCGTTGTATTTATGAAAACTAGCAAAACTGTCGATAGAACGATGCACCGTGAATGAGAAAAATCTCATTATAATGTCTGTTCGGAATATCTATTCAATAAGAAACTCATAAAGTTCATCTCGCAAACAAGCTTCAAGGTATTGGCAAGTACGTTTTCATCTAATATGGAGTATTTATGAAAATGTTTCTTCTTGTCGTCCTTTTTTCACATTTTCAGAATATAAATGTGAATCATGAGCAATTTGTTTCTTGTTTAAATTATTTATTCTTATTCCACTAGTTATAGTGATAACTTTCAAAGTCTTCAAAGAACCCTCCCTTGAGAATCGTCCCTGTCATCCCTATTCACACGGCCTCGCGTTTTCCTTATTTCGTTACGTCAACACGCTCTGAGCAATGACATTCTGCGACCCGATGAGAAACGGGAAGACATATAAACCCGTCATGCGTGAGACTCGAGCGGAATTGGGAACTCCAACTCTTCCCAGGGGACGGCTCGGCGGGTGAAGGCCGTTGCTAAGATTATCGGCGTAAGTAATGCTTTCCATACAATATTTATAACTTGCTCGAGCACAGGATAGAAGCAAAACCTTTTAGTGTAATTTCAATAGATACAGTTGGACCGTTACCAAAAACAACTCACAACAATAGATACGCAGTTACAATTCAATGTGAATTAACAAAATATGTAGTGATCATTCCAATTCCAAACAAAGAAGCAAATTCAATAGCCAAACCATTAATAGAAAATTTCATTCTTATCTACGGAAGTTTCATGGAACTCAAATCAGATCAAGGACTCGAATATAACAATGAAATTCTTAATAAAATTGCAGAAATTCTCAAATTTAAACAAACATTCGGAACCGCATATCATCCACAAACAATAGGCAGTCTAGAAAGAAATCATAGATGCTTAAATGAATATCTTAGGTCATTTTCAAATGAACACCACGATGATTGGGACAGTTGGACTAAATTTTATTCTTTCGTTTACAATACTACCCCGCATACAGACACAAATTTTACGCCATTTGAATTAGTATTTGGAAGAAAAGCAAATTTACCACAGGAATTGCATGAAACAACCATCGACCCAATCTATAATATTGAACAATATTACAACGAAATGAAGTATAAAATACAAAAATCTAATAAAATCGCGAGAGAAAACCTTATAAAACAAAAAGAAAAAAGGCAAATCACCTTAAACAAGACAATCAACCCAATTTCAATTGAAATAGGCGATAAAGTATACCTAACAAATGAAAACAGGAAGAAATTAGATCCATTATACATTGGACCGTTCATAGTTAGAAAGATACAAGAAACAAATTGTACAATAGAACATTGCGTTACGAGAAAAACCACAACCGTTCACAAGAACAGAATAATTAAACATACAGGAGAATAATTTTCCTATACCGATACTCGCTATAGTAAAATTATTCTTAAAGGGTGGTGGTGTGCTGTACCACGCATACCCGCAGGCGCAATCAACTAAAGCTCACATTAACATATGCTTTAAGCAATTAAAACTTGCATAACTTAAACTTCTAAGCAAATCAGAATACAACCTAGAATGCAACATTGAATGCAATTCAGAACACAACATAAATTGCAAGATAAAACGCAAAATGCAACGCAAGCATAATCAAAGCTAAACAGGCACGCGCACAAATTGTAATCTGATCTCAACATGATACCACGAGATAATTCTCACGATTTCGGGTGCACATGCACTTGCACCAAATAAACAACATATCAAATTCAAGGGCAAAAGGACGTTTAGAAATATGTCAAATACAATGTATGGTTTCCCACGCTTTCAGGAGAAATAATTAAATCCAAACTTAGGCATTAGTGCTAAGAATCAAACATGTTCAATCATGATCGACACGTGTAGGATCATATTAACCAAACTAACCAATCATAATTTAGTAAACAGGAAGTTAGCCAGACGGTAAATCGATAGCAGATTGATAACGGACCAATCAAAATTTAGACAAACAAAAGTGTTAAATTCAATACTGTTTTCTTTGTAAAAATTCTAAGAATTTCGGAACAGACTCGTGGGAACCAATTAGAAATATTCCAAAAAGAAATGTAAAACAAAAGATAGAAATTGTACTATAAATAAAGGGCCAAAAACTGATCGAACATCAGTCAGTCAGTCAGTCAGTAAGTCAGTGAGCACGAGGCATCAGTCAGGACCAGTCTGCATCAGTCAGGATTAGTCAGGAACGAGTGAAAGAAAACTACAAGTGAACTCCAAGTAAAATGGAGCTACGAACAGAAAGGAAGTTATAGTGAAGAAAAAACCTGAAGAGAAGTTCGATCAGTTCAGGCAACGATTAAAACGAAATCAACTTGTGTTTTATTTCGAGACAAAGTCTCGAGAAGAAGATGACGATAAGAGATGCGCTGTGATCAGTGAATTCCACCACGAATCGAGGGTATTCTACAGTCAGCAGTGAGGCTGCTCAGTGAAGAAACGTGAAGTGAAAGAAGGAAGAAAAGATATGAAGAAATGTATAGTGCTCGGTGACCGTGATGCCGGAAGTTCACGTGTATAGCACGAATACATTACACAAGTATCAAGGAAAAGCTGCATTGGTCTTGGTGTGCATAAAAATGACGAGATTCCGAACGTTGTTGCTAAAATCCGGGCTTCCCATACGCTGCAACTGAGCAGAATGTTAGCGGAGAAGGTATAAACCGCGCGTTGATAGGCGATGAATAACGAAAAACGATGAAAAATCTATCCACATGACTTTGTGCTCTGCTCGGGACCTCTGCGTTGTCGTGATGCTGCCGTGGATGGGTGTTGATGGGCCAGTGGTAATGTTTTCCCTCGCCGGAGGGAAGGAAACACATGGGGAGCGGAGTTTCTCGGGCTCGGTGTCATACATCACTTGATATTTATTACCGGATTCACTGACATAAAAGAACATTGTCCCATTGGGGGGGAACGCGACGAGCACAGGGACGTTGTGAAGATTGTGATGATGATGCTGATGATGATGGTGATGATGATGACGCAGCATGTGCAGCATTATAGTGCACCCTTCGGCGTGGTTAATCGAACGGAACGAGTGTCACGACGCGGAAGGTCCCTCGCGATACTGTTTGAAGGCATCCAAATAAGAACGAATAGACACCTCTGACTTAAGGGGGAATTCCCTATGATGGCACGCAATCCTGCACCTAGAGGCCAACCTCTCGTTTTCATTCCAGCTATGGTTTCAAATTCCCAGTGCTGTTTTCGGGACGCGTGCTAGTTTTTTTTATTGAAGTGTATTTAAATCGTTGACATACCTTGTGCGATTCTTTGATCGTGCCTTCGTTTTGAGACGTTGTAAGACAGAAAGAAAAAAGTCCATTGAACCTGTGCTATCATCATCGTTCTGATGCATCAACTGCACCTAGGTGTGCTTTGGATAAAGGAAATGCACTAAGGCGAGTGAACATTTCCGACCGGTATGCGAAGGATTTTAATTATTCAAACAAGTAGCACGGTGATGCTGTGCCAGTTAGCTGCTTGATTTTACGATCTAGAAATCTTTAGGAACTCTTCGGGTGCAGTGACGTTGATGTGGTTCGAACATTCTAGGCAGAGGAAGAATGCCGGCACGAGTGAGAGTCGTCGAGAGTTATGGGGACCGAGAGTTGGCCTGGACGTTTGGAATGTTAACCATGTTACAGCGCATTCCATCCACCTTAGGGTCGGAAGATCACCAGCCCCCGACTGCTGGGCGATGTCCGGGTCGCGATCGTTAAAAGACAAAGCGAAATTAAATGTTACGGCATCGGAGATTTTCTTCCGATGAGCAATATGTGCTTTGTTTGTGGTTTTCATTATGTGTAATGACGTCGGAAGCAGATTCTTAGTGGGCTAGAGAGGTGTGGGAGGGTGAGGGTGGGAGAGACAGCGCAGGACATCGCTTCCCAGTAGGTGGGCAATAAATTTTCATTAGGTAATATTTTTGGACCAACACTGAACGTGGGGATTCCATTCCATTTCCATCTACCGTCGGTTTTTATTTTCCCATTATTAACTAATTTTCATTACAACATTCAAAAGACACATTATTTTATGAGCACTTATTTTGCTAAACAGGTTTTGACACACAGAAAGAAAAGAATGAGCATATTTTCCGAGAATCCACTTTATTGGTGCTATGTACGCCTGAAGTTATGCAACATATATGAAGTGTACACATTTTGAACATGTTAAAGGCTTTGCGGTTGCAATCATGACTTTCCCGTTTAATTAAAATAAGTTTATCGTTAAAGCAGTTTTGCAACCAGCAATTTCGGCTGTGCAAATGAATACAGAAATAAATAAATTTGAATTGCAGTTCAACTATCTTTGAAAAAGGGCAACAAAAAGTAAAACAGTTCTGTTATGCAAACCACGATTGAAAAAAGATACTTTCCTATCGTTCAATCTTATCTTTCGGCCAAAATCGCAAAAACAACGAACGCTTCCGAGCTTCACTCGTGATGCTCAAAATCTGTTTAACTATTTTTCGCGCTGATAAATTGCATCGATTGCAATCTAAAGCATCAGTACCAACGAGCCCGTTGTCGTCGTCGTCGATGATGCTCTGCCCTTTATGTCGCGCTTCGGTCGGTTCCCCTGGTGGGCACAATATCCGGACCAGCGGGCATTTTCTTTTAATTGCCTCGCCGTGCAGAATATCAATAACGGTAGGACTACCGGGGCGGGTTTGCGCGATGCTTAATCGAACCGGTCGATCCGGTGTCCCACTACACGTCGATCACGACGATTTTGTCATCGAAATGAGATTGTCAAATGAACGGAAAAGGTTGCCCACAACAGGAGGAAAACGAAAAAAAAAACAGGAATAAACCGTATTGCCCCACGAACGAAAAACGGTAGAAAAAAAAACAAACCAGGACGGCCCTTAGCTCGAAAATCAATCCACCGAGCAGCAGCGTCGAGATTCAATCAATTTTACAGTACACTTTAGCTCAAATGTCACGATAAGCGCATAAAGCAGCGTCGCGATACTATCGCCGAAGTGATTTTACGACCTGAACTTTGGCGAAGAAGGACACAAACTGGACTCACCTAGCCCTAAACCCCCTCACCTCCCGGCGAAGTACCCGGCTCTGGAGGCTATGGCTTTTGTTAAGTTTCATCCGAGCGTGAGCCCTTTTCCTTGCTGCGCAGATTTCCGAAATATTCGACGAACACCATGCAACGCGCGTTGCTTTCCTGGCGAAGGGCGAGCCGGTTTGACGGTCTGGCATTTACTATTGACGTCTGTCGTAGGGCCATTGTCGTGGACACAAATATCAAGTGGGCACGGGAGTAACAGAACTGGTGGAAAAACAAAAAGAATGCAAGAACCGTGTGGCTTGCTTCCTGCTTGTGCAGAATTTAGCGATTTTCCTATCGAATGGAACTGGGCACTATCACCCCGGATCAGTGTGAGGAAGGAGAAGAGAAGAAGCGATCGAGAGACAAAACTACTTCCCGGTGCCGTTACCTTGCGATGGTCACAGTTGGTTAGATTTGTGGGTTTTTTTTGGGCAATTCTAAAATATACATTATTTTTGGCGAACTAAACATTGTATAGATTTTTCTTAATTTGTATAGTTTTTAGTTGATTATTTTATTAATTTATCTTGGTTCACAATGTTAATGAGAAACGTTTCGAACGTTTTGATGTTATATAAAGCTGGCTCAAAGGAAATAACTACGGTATCAGGCAGTCAAAGTCTTCTTTTCCAAAACTGATAACGATACGAAACTTTGCGGGAAACTTTTAATAACTTTTCTCTATAATAATATGCAAGATTTGCGGAATAATGAGAAGAAACTGAAAAGGAATGGCAACATAGTTTTTCGATTTTCTTCGATCTTTCAATTGAAATTATATCAGAAAATATAAAAATGCTAGTAAGTAGTAACAAGTGACCGTTGTAATAGTAACAACAAACAGACAAATAAGTTTTATTGAGCATCCTTTTAATATTCGTAAAGAGTAAAGAAAGAAGAAACCCCAATGAAGTTTTGTGTCGTAAGCAACTATGAGGAAGAAGATAACTTAACTCAAAGTAAAACAATTGTCCGATTTTTGAGCGTCCGACTTTGGCTACCTGCCACTGTAAATGATTGTTTTGAAAAACCTGACTTGAGAACAGATATAGATGATTTCCTACAATATACAATCTTATGCAGAGAAGACGTCGTACGAGTCGTTGAAGAAATAAATTAATCCTAATCTTTTGGTTCATCCATTGAAAAAGAAAAAACACTTCAAAATGTTGCAACTTTTCCGAGCCGCTGTTTCGCAAATTTACGACTCCCTCCCGAAAACGGACACAACCCTAACGTGTTGAAAATAAAGTATGCTTGTTGTTTCCTTCTTTAATAGCCGCCCAGCGGCGATAGTGAGGTGAAGAATGTCTCCGCTCCACCGTAAGATTGCCGTCCAGGAGTTATGCCCGGCACTAAACCCATAGTTGGTCCGGTCCGGCTTCGATCGCCCTCTACGCCCGGGATACGCTTTACGATCTAGCCATCTTCTCCTTTTGCGTCGTCCAAATGTCCGCTCGGGACGAAAACGATCACCACGGTGAAGGACAGTGAGCGCCGGTGCCATTGTAGCACGCGGAGCATTGTAAACCGGGCCTACCAGGGGCCCCGTTTTCCCGGGTAGCGAGTGTTTCCTCGAGTGGTCAGATTCATCGGCGAAGCACCGGCTGAAAACGATGGCCGGCTCGCAGCAACCGATCGCAAATGAAGTTGATATTGATGCGGGTGAAATATGGTTATTGCTTTTCGTTTCGTGATAAATATTTTCCCCGTTCCTTTTGGGCCGGACGGTCCTGGCAGCGCTCCAGAGCGAAGAGCGCTCGAACGGCCAACACGGGTAGCCAACGCCACTAACGCGACCTCGTCGTGTTTCCTTGGGTAAAAGGCTACCGGTAGCAGCGGCACAACATCCCCGACCACGCTGCCGCGGCATCATCAACAACATTTGGCGCGGCCTTCGATGGGAAGTTTCCAGGATCACGCTTCTTTCCATGTGTGTGTGTGTGTGTGCCAATCGGATAGCGCAAGCTGACACTCCCCCTCCAGACACACGACTCCGGGTCCAATCATCCCGTGCGGCCCGTGATCCGTTCCGGGCAGATTGGGCATCAACTCAACATCCATCGGCATGGCGGGGAGGATGTGTTCGGGTCGGGAAAATGGTCTTCAGTTTTGTACGCATATGTCCAACGCTGCCCGCGGCTCCGGGTAAGGCAAGGGCCATTCCGTGGTGGCCCGGTAGCTGGTATCGCTTCGTGAAAGGAGATATGACAATATGGAAAGTAATATCAATAAAGATACATCAGAAAAGCGTGACCATTAGACGTTACGACCGTTTGAAACGATATAGATTGAGTGTGGTTGAGGAATACCCGGCACGGGATGTTCGCCGGGATGGGTTTCAGGTTGCGGGGCGAGTGTAGTTTTCCCGATCGTTTCTTAGCCGTTAGCCGAAGGGTAAGGAAGCCACCACCGAGGCAGGCTTCCATCGAAGCGAAAGAAAAGGAAAAACACACACCTAAACCCGGTAGCCACTTGAGGCGGTTCAATTTCATGGCAATCTTCCACTCCTTCTGGTGAGCGGTAGATTAGCTGGGAAGCTTTCCGAAAACATGTGGGGAACATTTCACCGATGCTCGTCTTCCGTGCCGAGGACTGGGATTTCGAACTGGCGCCTGTCGTCACGGGCGTTGCTTATCGGCGATGCAGTTGAACGACCGGAATGCCCGATCGTACGTTTACCGGATTTCGAGAGGAAATGATTATGTTTACGATTTTAATGGTAAAATTATCATGTTATTAATACAAATGAAGTATTAAGTTGTTGTCGTCGGTTCGAACGATGACCACCATGGGAAGGGAAGGGCTATCCACTGCACAACCTGGCGGAGCGAGTTGTCGCTCAGGTCGCGGGGAGAGATAATGCCCGGGCCCTTCAAGAGAATCACTTAACCGTTTGCAAGATGGCTAACTGTTTGGCAAAGTGTCTTAAATAATCGTGTCGTTTTCGGGCCGGAACGTGTGTGTGTTTTTTCTTTCTCTACGTTCGGGAATCGAACCATGTCTTGGGGTTTTGTTGAACAGTTTATTTTATTACTATTGCAGCGCTGAGTGCGTTCCGATTTTTCGACCCTGTGTGCTATTTCCGGTCGCGATATACGAGTGTTGTTCAGGTTGAGTGAAAACACAAAGTCCGGGAAGCTATACGATAGATTTCTATTATAGCAAGTGCCTACAGAAGACGTAGTTTTGGAAGGAAAAACGATACAAAGCGAAAGAAATTGATTGTAATGTGCTTTTACCCCACGCTGATAATCGCTTCAATTGATTGCAGTTGTTTTGTAGATGGAAAAATGGTTTATTTATATGTTTACTTGCCGACTCAATGTGGTAAAATTATTGCTACGAACGTAGCAAATTATTATGCCAAGAATTTAGTATTTAGTTTAGGATTTCCATACCATATGTCAAATTTTGTGTACCAAGAAAATTGATTCTTTATTTCAAAGTATCAAAATTTTTCAAAAAATAATTGTTTAGAATAACTGTTATCTCAAACTTTTGAAATTGATATCTAATTTTCATTTTATGTCATTTACCAGCCAAAGTTTTGCATGCATTGGAGAAATTGTGAATAGTAAATTTTCTTATAATTTTTGATGAAAAACTATGAATTTGAACTTTGAATATTTTGTTTACTCACGAATATTGAAGAATATATTTAAACATAAGTGTGGATTGATTACTTTTGAATATAATGTTGAATTTTGTCCATTTGTTGGATCATGAAATTTGTAGTGGATTCAATTGAATCTGATGTTTTCGATCCGATTAGATTTTAGTATGATGAATTATTTATTTGATCGCACGGGCCGTATTTGTCATGCATTAAATTTATTCATTAACTAGCTGATTTACCCGATTTTATCCGGAAAGAATTCAGATTTTTTTCCGGTGACAGAGTGTTTTCATTGAGTATCTAGAGTCCTACCATTCGGCTTGTTATGGCCCGTGCCAAGTGGTATATACCTAGACTCTTAAAAATTTGGAAATGAAAAAGAAATATTGAAATTAACAAAAATGCATTTGGTCAAAACCAACTTAAAACGACAGCAAAACATAAAAAAAAGTTTTAGTCGTCTAACTGTTCTTCCCTCTAAGTCAGCCAAATTACCCAATTGAAGCAAACATGAGAAAAACTATGCTGGAAACCCAGTTGAACCAGGAAAATGATGTTAATTTAATTGTAGGAATTGTGAATTGCTTGTTTCCCTACCAATTATTTGCAATCCGTTCTTTTTATGTGCTTAACGACTGCATAGACTTTCAATATTTAATCAAGAAATTTTTAGCAACCTACTTTATGCATTCAATTTGTATATTTTTTCAAAAGTAAATTAAGCAGATTTACACCAACACGTTATCGATGTCGAGCTAAATTTATAATTGTAGGGAGATAAGGGACGGATAGTTAGGTAAGGAGACATCCATAAAAGAAGCTTGAACCTCTCACTCTTGGAAAATTAGTTACTTTCCAGCCAAGTTTGGTAAAAATTGGCTTGGTAGATTCTGCGTGCTACAATGCCATGTTTGTTTTTGGCTTTCCATATTACTCTACTCGCAGTCAGCTGGTGGAAAACTGCATAGACCCTGCGAAACAAAAACATTCTCCCCGATCAATCTGCTATCCAAATTCGATAACCGAATGGCACATACATTTTGTGCACCTACCCACCCGTAGGTGTCCTGTGTGTCCTTTTACGGTGGCGACACTGACACTGACTTTTCC
>KE525275.1:350726-362793 GCA_000441895.2 Anopheles sinensis | reverse complement strand
GGCTATTGGGTTTTGTCCCATTTTTGTTTTTTTATTCCATTCAATTAACTTTTGTTGTGTCAGCTTTACAAATTTATAATATGGGCAATAGTAACCACACTTTCCTTTACTATATTACTAGCTGATTAACCCGATTTCATCCGGGAAGACAACATTTTCAAACTGAGAAGCGTTTTCATTTTATATTTAGTGTTCCCATTTCTGTTTCTATTTGACAATTACGAACTATGAATGGAAAAAAACGAAAGATTTTAAACCACATCGTATGATTCACTAAATTACGTTGATGTTAATATGGGTACGTTAGAAGGCTCACTATCCTTTAGCAAAGTTTGGTGCAAATCAGTACGGTAGAATTTGTGTGATCAGCTGTTAATTTTAATGAACTAACGTGTTCGACCTTTCCGCAGTAATAAGAATGAAATTGAAAGTTCTGAGTGAGCCAACCGATTTAGTGCACAAATATGCGAACCACTATAACACTTATGAAATAAGTGAAATACTATTAAATTATGGTACGACTCGCGATTTTTTAGATAAAGGTTAAGGAGTTGCCATGTTGAAAAATGAGTTCAGCATACTTATGATTGGAAAATTAACTCCTCTAACTTGCCAAGGTAGCCAGCTACCGAATCAGCAGATTTACCAAGCTCAGGGATTAGAGAAAGGCTAGCATATTGCAAGTTTGGTCTTTACACAGTTACCACAAAAGCTGCGAAAGTGATAAACATATTGCACTTTTACTATGCATGGTAGGGGGTAGTATCTTTCACCCTCTTCCCATCTCTAGTGGGGAGTAAGGAGTTGAAATTTTGTCGCAAGATGTGTGTTTATTAAAGCAGTACGTGTACTAATTTTTATAATAATCTGGTCTAAAGTCTTTGCATTAAATTTGTTTTCCTTAATATCAACCAGTGTACGGGCAGGGGTAAAAGAAGTATGAGTATATCAATAGAAACAGTAAAAAAAGTTCATCCTTAGAAAATAAGCTACCTTCCAGCTAAGTTTGGATCAAATCGGTTCGGTAGTTTTTGCCTTATGCGATGCTACACTTCTCAAAAGGATTCCTCTATATTCAATCTACATTCCAACGGTGTTGTGTTTTAGGGGAGAGGAAAAAGGAATTAGGGTTACGATTGAGCATCAGCAATCTGGCTAATAGATATTGTGACACTAAATATTACGAAGTCGATGCCTATATAGCGCTTTGACCATTTACAGGTAAATGGTAGTACTGGAGAAACCCTTTCTCCTAGATGAAATTCTCCTTTGATGAAATTTTAACATAAACTATGTCCCTACGTAAGTAGTAGGTGTACCAAGTTTAGTGAAAATTCTTCCCATAATCGCTGAACAATAATTGTTTTGCATTAAATGTGGCGGAAAAGTGTTTCGGAGGGGTAGAGAAGTGGGGAGATAACACCGAACAAAGTTAAAATAACACCTCCTTGGAAAATTAGTTACCTTTCAACCAAGTTTGGTTTAAATCATTTCGGTATTTTTGATCTTATGCGGTTATGTCATAAGTATAAACGCTTGCCAACCTAAACACCTCCAGCGATGTGTTGTATGGGAGAGAGTAGGAGGAGTATGGGCTAAGATTGAACATAAAGAATCTGGCCAATGGGTTTAGCGACTTAAGATACTACGAAATCGATACCTATATTGCGTTTCTACCAATTTTGAGGAAGGGGGTAGTGTGATAGCCCCCCATTCCCCTTCTCCTAGTTAGATGAAATTTTTTACCATGCTATGTCCCTTTGTCAGCAGTATGTGTATCAAGTTTTGTGAAAATCCGTTCAATAATTGTTTAGCTGTAATTATTTTTCATTAATATTAAAGGGAAGGTGTTGGGAAGGTGTGAGGAGGTATGATGATATCAACAAATGAAGTTCAAATAACACATCTTTGGAAAACAGCTACCTTTCAGCCAAGTTTGGTGTGAATCGACCCGGTAGATTAAGCGTAAAGCTGTTGCGTACACGTGATAATAATTATCGCTTTTCGTTCTGAGCGATGCTATTGTTTTGCGGAAGAGGAGGAGGGTAGGCGGAAATTGGGCTCAGATTGAACTTTAAGAGTGCGGCCATTCGATTTAGTGACCACAAATAATGCGAAAATGGTACCCATATTGTATTTTTACCATTTTTGAGGTAGGGAGTATTGTAACAGCCCCCCTTCCCCTTCCCCTATATGGATGAAATTTTGACCCATACTTTGTTACTATGTAAGTAGTATTTTTACCAATTTTTGTGTAAATTCGTTTAATAATCGCAGAGTAATAATTGTTTTTCATTAATTTTAGCGGAAAGGTGTTCGGGAGGGGTAAGGAGGCGGGGGGATATCAAAAAACGAAGTTCAAATAACTCATCCCTGGAAAATTAGCTACCTTCCAGCCAAGTTTGGTGTGAATCGGCCCGGTAGATTTAGCGTGATGCGAGCACATACAAATATATATACATATATACAGACAACGTTGAGATTTATATATTAGATAGTAATACGTTAAACTTCTTCTTAGAGGTAAAAAACCAATTCAAAACATCCAGTTAATGTTTATGCACATTAATAATATTGAAATATACATTGTGTGAACAATTCAGTCTCACTCAAATTTATTTATATTCTATTCAATTTTATTCTGAAAGAAAAAGTATCCACACATCAAAGGGCAACAGTGCATATGCTCATAATAAGTGCATTAAAGTGCACTTTAAGATTCGTTTCCTGGAACAGGAATTAGCATTGCACATTTCCTTCCCTTACACGGACTCGTGTCCCCTCATCCAAACCAGACCAGGAAAACAAATCTGCATTCCACCCATCACGGGTTACACAGCATGCGGGTGGAAAATGTTATGGAATTTTAATGAGCTTTTGATCGAAAATAGCTGACGGAATTGCGACAGTTCCGGCCGATGGAGCGCCACTTTTTCGATTATTCATAGTTCTCCACCCCGAGGGAAACGGAACAGCAAGGTGTAAGGGGGGGAAAAAATCACTCAAATGCCGAGCGTTGAAGTATGAAGATTCCTGCATTCAACCAGGCTCATCTAAATTAATTGAGAGCACACGTAAGTGTGTGTATGTGAACTGGTGTCCGAAAACCTAATATCCCTCCAATCCAATGACATCCGGGAATTCGCTCTCCCGGGAGGGTCGCAAGTGGGGGGGATTGGGCTCGCTTCGGGACACTGATTATCTTCCGGTCAGCGCCGGTCAGCTCCCGTGGACGCCCAATTGTCTCCCGAGAGTGTACGGGAAGTGCGGCAGCTGACACCCGGTGGCATCCACTTAATTATGTTCCCTGATAGATAAATCGATAAATAATGTATTACCTCAATTACAATCTGTCCACCATTCCCAACGCCCCCCAGGCACTCCTGGTGCGGGTTTTGCGGCAGAAACTTGTAACAAGGATTGCGGTTGTGTCATACGTGCCTCCAACGACTCCTTCCGGGTTGTACCGCGATTCGTACACGACTCGGTACATTGTCAGTGACACTCTCCCGGCCGATTACTTGCCCGTGCGCGCATAATTACGTCCCCTCTCGGATCCCTTTTTGCTTCTTAGGACTCTATTTCCCAACCTGCACGTTTCTACCGATATGTCGATCCAATATTTCAATGTGCACACAGACACGTAACCTCGGACATTCGTCCTCGAGTGTCCCCGGCTAACCGCAGTCGATCTATCGAAACTTCGGCCTCGGGAAAGTGCACCGGGGTGTGCCGCTGCCTCCGATCCACCCAGGGGACGATGAAAATCAAATACACTTTAATTAAGCACACACGCTGACACCACTGTCAACATCAAAGCGATGAGTGGAGTAGATTGGTATTACATTTTGACAGCAAGAAGAGGCTATAAATTTACACAAGTATCAACATGCCAGCTCGAGTGGCGTCGCGACCGCGTGTATGGGGTAGTTCTGGGGGGGAGGGGTGAAGTCCACCGGTTTGTAGTGACACACGGTCGGCACTGCAATACAGTTGTGGCATTGCGTACGGATGCGTCAGCTTCTTGGGCGTCCCCATTCGCCGAGTGCACATGGGTGTGCGGTAACATTCGTTCTGAACATGCCGGGATTGAATAATCAACTCGACGTGAATGGGTATTGAACAACAACTTTAGTTGGGGAAAATCGGTAAACAACTTATAAATTTGTTGGTTTTATTCAGATTGTAGAACGTATGTTTATTAAATGGAGTAAGCAGCAACAACTTATTCTATTTCTTGGTAAACTTGTATGCGCCATATTCAGTTGTATTATAACGACTGTTACCTTTTCTATGGTCTTACGGGCCTTTATTGTTTCGGGTGTAAATTGAAAAGAGTAACGCATATGCAAGTTGGTTTATTCTGAAAATACCTTTCAACCTTCCTTGTGGTACTAATTTATGAAGTAATCAAATGGCAGCTTCAATATCGCTCAAACACACACAAACGGTAGGGGAACGCATATGCATTGCATATGTCAAATCCGCACGCACGCCGTTGAAACGCAAGCCACGAGTTGGAATTTATCGCTTCTCTTCTACGCACCTTCACCGCTTTTATATCAAGACGGCGACATCGAACGGCGACCGGCCAACCCATACACATCTTCACTCCTGGGCGGCCCGGTTTTCCCGCGGGCTATAATTTATGGCATTTCGGTCGTACTGCGTCAGAGAGTGTGGCGCGGTGGTGACTGTATCGGAAAGAAATTCTATTCCGTTCCATTCCGGGAAGGTTGCTCGAAGGGAAGGTCCTCGGGAAAATTTATGCGTTCGTGCGTTTCGCTGGGTGCGTGTCGGTTGCGTGGGGAAAATGCATTTCTCATTTTCCTCCATCCGCGCTTCCGAGCGGCCTAAATGAGAAAATTCAATCCATCCGTTCGCGAGGAAAGAAAAAAGAAAGCAAGTGAAAAAAGGAAATATGGAACCTGAGAAACCTTGGCTGTGTACGGGTTTGCGAGCGTTTTTGAGTTGTCCTGCATTTATTTTACCGGCTTTTCGGAAGGCCAAAGGTTGGCTCACCTTGTTTATTTTTCTAATATATGGTACGAAGGAAAAGTCTATCTATGGCCAAAAAGGGAAACACCAATCATAACAACATCTTGATCAGTTGATGGTGAGCCTAAAGCTCTAATGCAAGTACAAACAAAGATGAGCTGTTTTGGTCTGTTTAATAAATATGTGGCTGAATTGTAATGTTCGACGTTTTAGGTGGCGCGTTCAAAATTTCGTACAACATTCACCAGTTAATATATTCGATGGGTTTAACCAAATCCCACAACATGGAGTAAACTTCACGTTCACAGCCTCTCAACAGTTTTGTTAGCAGCTAGATTCCAATCTTGGACAACTTCTTCACTACATATCGGAGTGTTTCTTCTCTTTCTACCTTCGGGTGTAGGTTCAAGATATTCCCCAATAAATTTTCACATTACTTCCTGACCCTTGATCCTTGTGGTGCCAAGCGGATTAAAGGCACAATCTGGATCCATCCCGTGTTTATCGGGATACGCGCCAGCGTAATTCTGGACACCTTTGGGAGTGTCAATGGTGAGCGTATTGGGAAAGAAGGTGGAAAAGTTTTAGGGATCTAAGCTTGGTGCTGACCCGGATATTTCTCATATTTATGTGCATAGCGTGATACTTGACCCAAAGCATTCAGTCCGTAATTACATTGGTTCGTAGGCCACTCTCCGGGTACAGAACCTTTTCCTTCTTTGCTTGCGGTTTTTCGAAGGAGCCTAAAATTAGAATGAATGCCAACCGATCTTGTGCCTAGCCTATTCCAGCCGATGTCGGGAAAATTATTTCTAGTTCATCTCACCCGGAAACCTGAAGTTCGATAGGTTTGGAAGCACTGTATATTTCAAAGAACGACCCAGAATTCTCTTTATTCAGGTCACAAGGAAGGTTTGATTGCTGTTAACACATTGGATTAAAGCTGCGTGCGGTTTTTGGAAAAGTGTTATCAATAGTTTTCCTCTGAGATGTGAACGACAAGTATGGCCAACAAACAGCTTGATAAAATTAATTTATATCTTAATCCCAGCTTTAAAACGTGACTGGCATGTCGTATTCTTTATGGCTTTTTAAATCACTTTAAAAATGATAAATCGTTTTAAGAACTATTTGGATAAAATCCTCCGCTCAGTGGCAGCCGCAGCCTATTTTGCCGCCATAATAAGTAAGGGATGGTGTCTTTTACTAATTTGGAATTATTTAATTACTTCCAAATCCGAGGGCAAATTGAACGTTACGAAGCTGTGGCATTTCGTAGAAGAATGAAAAAAACAAACGTGAAAACAAATCACTTGTAGTTTGCAAGCACCGAAAAGAGCAGGGTATTTATATCGTCAGAAAATTTCGTCCAGACGAATTCTGCCCAGGCGGTGGCAAATGATAAATGATACACTTTTTCCGTTACATTGAAATTGAAAAATTGTACCTTTGGCGGGAAGCGACTCCAGCGTGCAGCACGTGCAGCATTTGTTTCTTATTCTCCGGCCCGATCCGAATCATCTTCGGCCTCCTCTCGATTTTGGGGACAATTTTTCAACCCGCCGCCACAATTCAGGCCCCCGATTTGAGTCGTTCTTTCTCCGTCGCAGTCGTTTGCCAGCAGGTTGTTTTTAATTTAATCATACACTTCTTGACTCCGGTTTTCTCCCGCTTGGTTGCCTGTCGACCGACCCTTATCTTCTTCCCGATTGTGTACCCCGCGGGTCCTGGTGTTGACTGCCAGCATGGTTCGTTAGTTTTCCGTGTCACCAAGAAGTGAAACTCACGCCAGCGGTGGGTATTTAGTTAACTCCTCGTTTTTTTTTCTTCTTCTTCATTTCTCTCTTCCATCTGGGCCTTTTATCCGGTGACATCTTTCAACCACCCTTCAGGGCGTGCGTACACGTGAAGCATAACCAAAGTCACTACCACTTCACACATCATGTAAATATCTCATTAACGAGCATAAATTATCAACACCCAGCCAACCGACCACAGGCACTGGCAGCCTGTTATAGCTCTCCCGGTATGGTTTTCCCGGAGCGCATTGTTTTTTTTGCTTTCGTTTGCTTGTTTGTTTGTTTCAAACAGTTACCCGCACATGTGGTCGGAAAAGCGGCCCAATCCCCGGGAATGTGTGCCGGAACTGTTCCGCGGGAAAACATATTTGATTCACCCGCTCGTGTGGAATCGGAAACCTCCTGCCGACCATATGTGTGAAATCTGTTTTGGAACGGAAAATGTGTCACTGGCGGCGATAACGGTCGGTGGGAACGGCGGGCAGTTTGGGAATCCAAAAAACCAAAACCCCTACCAGGTTTTTGGGGAGTTCATCAATGCTGACGACTACAACCATCGGTGACACTGTCCCTTGTCGCACTTTGGGCTTTTCCCATCGACCGTTCCTGGCAGCGCGATGTAAATAAATGATGGCGGCGGAATCAATTTACCAACGCGGGAGAACGGTCGTGTTACAATCGAAACGCAAAACGGGAGTAACGGGATGTGTTTTGTTGAAATTTTTATGCACTGGAAAAACCACATCGGTCACATCCGGCAGCCCATAATTTACTGATTTTGCCAAATGGGTTACTACCTCTGCAAGAGTCACGGGGACTGGAACCACCACAGACTGCGGAAGTATTTCCCGAGGTGGAACGAAGTGGAGCCTTCTGGCAGTTCGTTACAATCACGCATCACATTGTTACGAATGAGTGAATTTTGTTTGCCTGTGATTTCGAGCTGATGCTATATTGCATTTGTATTACTTTGTGTTTCCCTATTTATGCAATAGGATAATCATATTGCACGACTATGATTTTAAATACAGGTTGTTAGGCGCAATTAATTAGTTACATGTGGTTTGTGTTTGATGTTTGAGTTGGATTGGACTCCTCTTTCATCATAATGCCCAGTTTCTATTCGCTCGGGCTTGCGAAAAAACATTTAACAGGATTCTCACTGTTAAAAAAAGTTAAGGAAATACTATAACAGTTGTTAAATAATTTAAAAAAGTTTTTGTGACACGATCTTACATAATAAAATGTTCCACCGTTTCTCTGTTGCTTTTCCAGTTTATTAATGATTCACGGAAGATAACGTTGGGGTGGTGTAAATTGCGGTTGCAACAAACCTCACCGTTCCGTGCGATTTTTAATTACTTACAGTTCTGCTAGCCTCACCATCGTTGTGGTCATTTAAAGCAAAGCAAAAAAACAAACAGCAAAAACCAGATACAAACAAAAAGAAATCGGTCGGGCTTCAACGGCACGAGTGCATCGGGAGAAACCCCCTGGCACGAAGATGCAGCGAGTCGATGTGGTGAATAATTAACTAGGATGCATTAGGGTGTATCAAAAATGCATAATCAAATAGCGAGGCAAGCATGCGGACAATGGGCCAGCCACCGGATGCAGGTGTCATGGGCATTGGGTTTTGCGTTTGTGGGTGCGCTCCGGGCACCGAGGACATCATTCGGTGACAAAACTCTTCCGCCCCGTGCCGGAGATGGATGGAAACGTCGGGCAGTGAGGCGGAAAATGGGGCCAACCGAACGTTCGGGTGTGGGAGGCAAGCAGTGCATTAAGGTCCATTACTCCCGGTCGGAAGCTCCAAGGAAGCTCGTTTTGTTTGCGAATACGATTTTTTAGCATACAAAAAGGAGTGAAAAAAGCACTTCTGACTTGATGTCCATCAACTACGAAGTACGATAACGGCGTCAAACCTGACAGTGCGGACAGTGAGTCGTTTAATGAGAATGATTAACTGACATTTATGGCGGCCCGAATGCACACAGTGGCGCAAGGGAAGGTACTCTTTCCAACCTGCATCTGCACCGGTTGGTGTGAAAACAAAGAAAACTGGGAAACCCCTCAAAACATGCAACTGGGCAGTAAGATGGATCGTGGTTGGTGTGGAAGCGCAGAATTCAAAGTGTGAGATGGTCAGTCTACTGGAAACTAATTATTGGTCAACCGAAATGGTAATCACGTGTTTTCGGTGGTCTTTATGGTTGCGATGGTGCGAACTTGGTTTAAGGTGAACGTCTTACCATTCCTCTCCATGGTCTGGTGATGTTATTTATGCTATCTGGATACACTTTTACTTAATTACGATTGTTACATGCTTTTAACAAACCGTTATTTAAATATTAAGAAAAACACTAAGATAGGTATTCGCTTCGTTCATTCGGTTCAACCAAATTCAATCAAGCCTTAAAGCTATCAAATCTTGATCTTTATCGATCCCTTTTCCCCATGAAACTCTCAGGTCGTTATGGAATAAACTTGAATGTTTTCAAAATCATAAAAACCAGTAGGTAGCGAAGAGCTTTTAAAATTTTTAGCGATTCTGTTTGTGGCAGAAAGATTCGCATATAAATGGTAAACCATTCACCAGATAAAGCAGATGTAAATATTCATCATGGGTGATAAAGTGTTGGATGCGTTCGTTGATTTTACAATAGTTTTTAGCACTTTCCAATGCTTTCTACCGATTCGATGTTTTCACAAACCCTGCTTTTTACGAAGGCCTCGCAATAATATTTTAGCCATATAAGAGAGATTCATAAATTTTTAAGCGCATCCTGCGGCTCGTAAATATAGATGGTATAGAAAGGAACGTACGGGGTGGGTATTAAAATTTGGAAAAACTCATCCATAAGCCCACAACAATGGACACCTTCTGGGGATTTGCATTTCCACATATCGATTCTTGACGTAGCCGTAATGCGGTCTCTCTATACGGTTTACTCTATAGCGTAGTGTCGTAAAAATTGTAAACCTCGTTTTATTCGTCGGTCATCCGATCAGCGGCAATGGACTTATAGATTATGTTTATCGCAGAACGCGCTGTGAGTCGGTAACACTTTATGACACCGATGAAAATTGTGAAAGTGTTCGGCAAACATCGTAAACCGTTGCAGGTGTAAATAATGCCTTTCGCATGCCATGAAGAAGATGCAGCGTTTCGGGTGGTGTTATTTAATTTCCCTCCACTATTACATTCATCACCTTATGCGGAAGGACCTTTGGTGGTACAATGTTTGATACAGAAATGCTCTGAAATGGCTATGTGGTAATAAAAGTTACATATTATTTGATAACCATAAAATATGGTACATCCCTCGCAACCAAGCATCCCAGGACTGAAGTGTTGGAAAATAAATAAGGTTTTTGGAGGTACAGAGACGTGAAAAATATACAAGCATACAAGAAGGATTTTTCCGTGAATTTAAAAGCTTCCGATCACAAACAGGACAAATTTATGCAACAAGATAAACTAAAGAGATAAGAAAGGTAAGCATGTTAATACAAACTAATGAATGAATAAAAAGATGCTCCAAAAGATGCGGTAAAGTAAAACCAAAAATAATCTTTTAAAACTCATCATTTCCTTCTCCTGCAGCATTCTATATTTTGAATATTTCTCTCGTTTAATAAATTTACTAACAATCGAAAGCACTACCTTCCCGCCCATTCGAGGTCGCCCTCCAGGTCAACGATACGAACACGCAGAATCCTTCATTCAAACAAACTTCGATGCCCGGGATTAACAAAGTTTTATTAAAAAACACTGCACTGGAATAATCTCCACCGGTGATGGGCGGCCAAAACGGAGACTCCATCCGCAAGGAATACAATTTTCCATCCGATAAGCGATAATCTGTTTGGGTTCGAAAACGGTTGAACGAACGAAAGGAAAAAAAGTTTTACATCGTTTTCGCTACTTTTGGGCTCGGCGATCGGCTTTCCATTTGATTTGGTTACAAGCGTCGCTTTCCACTCCCCTTGCCACACAGTTTCACTAAACCTTGAAACATTTATTTGGTTGATTTTCGATGAACAACACCTCGGCCCCCCCTCCCCCCCATCCGATACTCAAGGATAGCCCGCGTTGTCGAGTTCGTGGATTATTATTAAAGCATGAAAATTTCCGATCCGAAAAATGCTCCGTTGTTTGTGCAAAGCGTTGTTTGGTTTCGGCACACGAATGCCCCATCGGATTTGAATTGTTCTTTCCAACCCGCGGGGCAGTGTTTTTCTTTCGCTTTCGAAACAAATGCTAGCGAGCAACAAACCGCCGCAAACAAGCGATTCCCACTTAAGGCAGGAGGGCTTTTACTTGCCGAACCTCTGGGATCGTTTTACTAGAGGCATGAGAGTAAGAGAGGAGCCCAAACTTTTCCGCTAATAAACAACGCTTACAAGAGTATCGCTAATGACATTGATTACAAAAATTAGGGTCGTAAGGAAAAATTTACCAAGCGGATTCGGATGCTGGGGGAGGGAAAGAGAAATCGCAGCAAAAGCATTTTGTGCTATTAGCAAGAAAGTTTTCAGCAAGAAACATTGTTTCGTGATTTTCGAACGAGATCAGAATAGAGATTACATCGAGTAAAACTTTCAAACGTTGTTGATGAAACCGTAGAGGCAATGTAAGAACATTTGTTTAAGAAAACTTGATGTTTTGACCATATTTTGAAAGTGTCTATCAATTTTAGAATTATGAAACAGTTAAGGAATAAAAATTAGTTTCTTATGGATTACGGTCAAAAGTCGTTTATATTATTTCTTTCTGTTGATATAGCATTATCTGTTTGGTGTCAGAGTTGGATTAATGCAGTTATTGAGAAAGGGTCTGCATAGTAAAACGTACAATCTTTTCTGTTAATTTTTTTTTGTACTCAAGTAAACATTTTTCCCAACATTAAACCGATTAAAAGAATAAAAAAAAAGCGAATCTAAATTTCATTTCTTCCAGTTTTTGGAAACAGCGGCCACTAGAAACCAAAACATCCTGCCGTTCTACGTTACGAGCCGAGCTACGATCGATGGCGTATTATCATATTTACCGCATCGGATTTACTCGGTCGGGATAATTCACGTGTAAATGAGTGCCTAAATTGTGCCTGGTTTGGGGGTGCTTTAAGCACGTGTTCGTGTGAATCTTAATTCGATAAAAACTCGATACACACTACAGCTCCCGATGGTAAGTTCCGCGTCACACTGGAGTGGCATGCAGCATCCAATCCATTCATCCATTCGCTATCAGGTTTTCCTTCCAAGGA
>KE525275.1:337676-350706 GCA_000441895.2 Anopheles sinensis | reverse complement strand
CCAAGGACCACCAAACCCTCGCACCAGAATGACTCTTTTTTCTACCCTCACATTCCGGATAACACCGTTAACGTACCGACTTGTGGAAAAGATAATAGGGCGTTTAAATAAATTTATGATTAAGATAGGGCAGCGCGGCCGAAGTGTGGGCGTAAAATATGCAACACGAGCTTTCTTGGCGTTATGATAAGGCGCTCGAATCAAGCCATCGAACCAAGGTGTGAGTGCGGTTTACCATTGCTTGGAAGGAAAAGTAAGCAAATCGCTTTAACCAGTCACGTACAAACAAGTGGCGCTTCGGGTACTGCTGGGTACGATGAGCTTAATTTGCTTTCTAAAATTTTGGTTCCCAACGCAATCATTATGAGTTGGACATATTACCCCATCCTATGAATTGATACAGGATTTAAGAAAATATGCAAACATATTACGATGGTTCGATTTTTGTTAAGATTTAAATCTGTGGTTTGACAAGAAACTGACAAAACGCGGGGTTTGAGATCTTTTACAGATTCAGTTTTCCTCCAACCTTCCTGCTGCTCGTGCCCTTCCAAAGACCATCTCATCCCTTGCAGCAGATAAACATTCAGTTTTACGATGGTACTTTCTGTTCCTGCCTGGGTGGCCGGATTAGAGCCGCCATAACTTTGCCACTTGCCTTTTATTAACAATCAAAATATTGGCCAGTTTTTCGACCGTTTTGCCCACGAGGAGTGGGAGTAAAATCGCGTTCTGTGTTTTTTTCGAAAAAGTTTTCCCTCGTGTCCGCTTTTCCTCTGGCAGGTTAAGCTGGTGGTGGTTTGTTTTGTTTCCTCTTGTGCGACCGGCTGAAATTTCTACACACGGCCGTCAGCGGTGATAGGGGGATGTCTTATCGTTCCGTTGGCCCGACCGACGACGATCGACGGAAATTGGCTGTTAGCAGGGTGGTGATTTGATTAGTGCCACATCCGTCCGATTAGTTGGACGGGAGGAGAGAACAATGGACTGGATAATGCGTTATGATCATTGAATATTGATAACGGAAAAACGACGAAAAAGTTATCATGCGAAAAAGAAATGCAACTGTTTGGGGTGAGCTTGTGGAGAAATTAAAGTAGGGTAACGCATCACATTTAAGAGATTAGTTTAGAGAAATATTTTACCTAAGTTTAGAAAATAACAAACTGATCGCAATATTCATTGAGAAATTGGATTCTTATCTACATTATTATGTTCCAAACTCGGTTGTAAATTTGTTTAAAAATTCAATACATTCTTTCTCTGGTAAAAGTTTATTCAAAACAAATCTACTTTGAGCATAAGTACTCCAACAACTTAATTTACCTTATAAAAATAGCTACTATGGCAGTACACGACTTTCCAGAAGCTACCAAGGATCATTAACCTCTTTCAAACTCTCTTCCTGTCCAACCGGTACCACTCACAATCAGTGCCAGTGATTATGGAGCTTCTCGAAAAATATACCAACACGGTACGCGAAACACGATTGACACAGTCCTCGAGAGTCGTGTCCTTCTGAGTCCGTCTGCCCGTATGACATGAAACCGTCAACAGTACGCCGCGGAGCGTGTGCTAATTCCACCCCAATTAAAATAATTGATGTCACCCTCGAAATAAATGGCTCCTGATAATTGCCCAAGATCTGCGCTTTGGGGAGACCACCGGTACTATTACTAGCCAACCCGGGCCTCCGTTACATTCTACTTCCTTCGGGACACGAAAGGACACTGCGAAGAGCGGCGTTCCTGCGGAGTCCGTTAATTTCCAAAAGAAGGTGAATGAATACCTGCCCCGAACGCTGGCCCTCGCTAATCCTGTGCACGGTTACATGTTACTTTTACTAGTGAGTCGGTTTCGTGCTGTTACCTTTTTTTGCCTGCCCGTGTCCATTACACCCGGTTTTTGGAAGCTCCGTTGGTGGATCTTCGCGTAGGATTGCTTAATTGTTGTAATACATCAGCGCTAAAACTCAATTAAGCCTAATTATGCACACGAATTTCCTTCCGTGGGTGATCAGTGGGAAAAGCTTGCCAGATAGACCTCCGGGAGAACGATTTACGGGGAAAAGGAAAAAGCAGTCGTTTCGTAACCATTTTTCACGAAAATGATTTAATGCAGTAAAATTTATCAGCTGCTGTTTGTGTTGAAATGCTCACGTGAATCTCGGATCTGAATGAACTTAAAGGAACCTAATGAAAGTTGATAAAAGGATGTAATATTTGATGTAATCTTGAAATGGACCATTCCTTCGCATGTGTAATAATTTTATGAGTGTACGCACACATTCAAGGATCTTGAATGTGAGAAACAAATATTTCATTTTTCAAATGGATTTAAACTGTAATCGGGATGTTGCATCGAATGATTTAAAACCACTTCCTCCAATTTTCCTCCTCCAGCGTAAGCCAATTTTCACAGATGCAACTCAACCTTCCCCTCATTCTTGCCTCCCTCTCCCCGTTACACCGGTGCCGATGACCGATGAGCCGAGCGATGTGATAAATCTGTTCATTGACTGCCCTAGACTGGGCGCTAGACTTTTTCCGCTTTTCGGCTGGCGACCGCAACCGCGAACTCCAGCAGGAAAGATCCACCCAAAGTGTCCACGCGGGTCCCGCAGTAAGTCAAAATGGGGCTTGGAAAAACTGGCTGGCAGGTCGTTGGAGCAACAACAAAAAAAAAACCAGGCATATACACGACATAATAATAATAAATATCGCCAGCAACAGCAAACAAGGTGCACAATCTGGAGCACGTGAGGACAACGCGGCGAGATTTATGGGCGCCATAAAGATGACAAAACTTGTCATTAATTAAACGTAATGAATTGCCATTATCCACCATTACGAGTGGCTGCTGCCGATTTCGGTCAACTGTTACTGCATCGTTTGTCAGCTCCTTGGGGCTCCAGTTTCTGATACGGTGTCCGTTACTGGGATTTTCTTCCTTTCCTTTCCTCGAACCGGGAAAGCGACCGAAAGAGGCTCTACGGTGGACGCCAGGGCGATCCATCGAGCTGATTATGGCAACGGTTGCCTGCCCGTTTAGCACGTTCCATGGCTCATCAGAAGCTCAAAAGTATCCAAAGAGAACACACCGAACGTGGTGTGTGTGCCAGCTGTTACGGCAAGTAATTGAGAGTTATTGTCTGGTGTGAGGATTTTTTTTTGAAAGCCTCAAATTATTACTTTTAATAAAAATTGGGAGTAGATTTTTTGTCGCATTCTCTTGGACTTGCCTCTTGGTAAACTGCCGAGAAATGCATGTCGAATCTCGCTGTCAATAAAATAAGTTACGTATAAAATAAGTTTCTATTAGTATGAATGTGTGTTTGAAATAACGTATAAGGATTTAATGTGCTTTTGTTAGTTGCTTAACCCTAAATATGAAGAATTGACAAGATGCTTATAATAATGCAAACAGAATTGCCTCAAGGATGTTACCTAACTAAAACGCGATGAATGCCATTTTTCCAAAAGGTGATTGTAGATAACGCTTTGAAGGAACTTTTAAAGATGTAAAGATGCGCGGATTACAGTAGCTGATAGTGAAATTGTATTCAAATGAAACATACTCCCATGACTGCACGGTTTCCTATGCATTATGCAAAGGAATAGCCAACGCACCCCGAGTACAAAGGGTGTGCATCTTGAAGGAAGTGATTGCAACCCCGTACGCAAATGGGCAGATGGTCATTAACTTGCACGAGCAAGAGAGCGAGCTGCTTGAGAAGAGATTCATTCGCTCCTCATCTGGAGAAGAAAAGAATTGTAATTGAATGAAAATGAAGTCATTTACCCTTACGCTCCTTAACAGCAGACGAAACCTTCATACTGGCCCCAAGAAAAGAAGGAACACACACAAACTCACACCATCCCACTGGTCATCATTGTGACAGAAAACGGTTGGACATTTCAATTCCGGCCAGTGGTACTGTTGCGAAAACAATGGGATTCAGCGAGCAGCGGCGGAGGAGGTTCCAGGGTGACAGGGTGTCCATTTGGCCGCGAAGGTTTTCTTCCTCCCTGCCGGTGACGGCTAATTAACGAGCCAATGCCACTGGGCGGGCACCGGGATGGCAATTAAAAGACACAATTGGAGATAAATGCACATGAGTGCCCGGTCCTTGATTGATGACGCAAGCCGGTATTTGTCGTACCGGCTCCGCCACAGGGTGGTGATGGTGGGGGTTTTACATTGATTTAGCTCCAGCAAGGTTTATATGAAGATGATACGTGCGCTGAGATTGATGTATCCGTCACTTCAAGGAGGTTTCCTTAACCTTTACTTGCGATAAGCTCCATAGCTCTAGGAATTAATGAATTGTTAAAATTCTCAGATGAAATTCACAACGTTTTTCAATTGACCCAACGAAAAATTCGAGGACTAAAGAAACAAGATAGAGAAAGAAAAAGCTTCAAAACAATAGGATAATTCATAATCTGGATGATTATTATGGTACCATTGGCATCATTATTGATTTTTCAGTAAAAAATGTTGATAGAAAAAAATAGCTATTTCCTACAGAAACGCAATTTGAATTCGTTACGAAAAAAAAGTAAGACTATTTGAAAGAAACGAAAACGGTATCGTCCACACCAACCGTTACAAAAGAGATCAAAAAGAAATTATTTTGCGATTCGTTTCAATTTTAATGAATTATTGAGGTCAGTAGCAAGAGCATTTTGCGCGGGAAAATTTCCATACTCAGCAGTTTTGGTCCTGCCTGTGCCACGATAACTTGTTTGCGGTATGGACAAGTAACAGCAAATTAAGCAATTTGTACGCCTGGTAGCTGCGCTTAAAACAAGTGATGTACTTTTACATGGACGCAGCATAAAAAAGAACCATAAATTAGAATTGCAACGGCCGTATCAAAAATGGACCGCAATATATAAAAAAGTAAATGTTAAAGAGTGGGTAATATCTTTCGTCCGTTATAAAGTTTGAGCATAAGGAGCAACCGACAAAATGAGCGGAGGAAAAGCTTAACGTGAAGGATAAAAAAAGCAAATCGAAACAGAACACACAACATGGAAAGACTTATCATGAAATGGGGGTACAGTTCCTGGAGACGATCAAGGCAAAATAGAAGGACTGCAGGGGAAAAACGCGAGGAGTGCGGCGCGGAGCGCAATGGGAAGTGAAAAGCAGCTCAAGAAAGTTTTGTGGCAATAAGCTGACAGGAGCTGTCACGACGTGGAAGGTTTTAATATTTCATACGAATTTATTTCACCATCATTCTCGCTACGGAAGATTTGATGAGTCATCATCCGTTTGCGTTTGAGGTGTTGCCTTGCTATCGTTGAGTTTTTGTCATTCGCGATAGAATTTTACAAAAATATCTAACGCCAATTGCTGAGATAATGAATGTTTACGATAGTGTTGAATATTTTTTTATAACTTGTTTCATGTTGCTTTTTAGCAAAGTTTTGGAATTGAGGTTTTCGAAAATAAACCTTCTGTTGAAAAAAAACAAACGAATTTAAATATTTATGACGACAACAAGTAAAGTATTAAATCCAGTATGTAAGTTAGAACCGTATGTAAGTTCACCGACATAATAATTCCTTATTCTGATAGTCAAGAAAAACCTATCAGAATAACATATTTCATATCCATGCTCTATCCTATTTCCATTATCCGTTTACACTTTCGCTTCACCACTGCTTTGCAATGGCTCAAACCTTTCATGACCAACGATATCCGGTAAATACTACCCAGATCCTGATACTCCACATCCAAACAGCTGAGCTAAAAGGGCAACGGACGTAGCAGACTTCTCTGCGTGTAGCACAAAATCCGATTGTATTCACTAAACACATTCTGTAACCGGTTGATTAATTGCGAAAGGCATTTCGCTACGGAATCATCGAAAAGATTCAAGCCAACGGAAAAGCGGAGCAATTGAGGTCAAAGGTTTGCGTGTGTGTGCCAAAGATGGTACCATCAGCATTTCTAACTGGAACCGGCACCATCAAGATCGTCGCCATTTTGTTCGAATGGTATCCTCTCCCTTGAACCGCGAGATGCTGGACTGGACGAATGCTGGAACATGGTCAGGGCGGGGATGCACTGCACAAGCGGGAAACTGTTACTTGATGCTCGGGAATGAAAGGAAAACCGTCTGTGCCTGGATCCACGATTACTTACACTAATGATGGTAATGATGTTGACTATTACAGTGAATGAACTGCATGGCGTCGAAACTGGAACCGGGTCTTTGAGAGAAAGTCTGTTGCCGGAGCATGACGGGTTTTCTTTTATTTTAGTAGGAAAACTTCCTTTTATAACAGTATTTTTACTTGCATTTTTATCACTTTATAAAAGTCATATAAATTACTGAATGGTTGTTGTATAATTATTAGAACATCAATCAATTTTAACAGCTTACTAACAGCGTATTCCTAAAAGTGTGTTGCTTTTTATTTTACAACACACATTGTTTTTTTGTATAGTTTCTTAAAAAATCATAAAGATTCAATTTGTTTCTTCATCCACACGATGTTTATTGCATGTTATTATCCACTTCTGAATACTTGTTAGATGGTTATTTAGTAAATTTCATATTTTTACCGTTTGTAAACAAATTATTCATGATTGCTTTCAGGCTAAGCTAAATCGAGTACACCCTCAACATCTTTTACCTGAGTTGTATTTTATCTATAATCGTATAAACTGTTCTGTTGCATTTTTTTAACAACCATTTAACATGTTTTTTGACAAGTTATATCGTCCATTGCGATAAACACCTTGACGATAAGTGTATCATCAATTTGATGGATTGAAAAAACCAAAATCATCATCACACAGACGGTTTGTCGAAAAGAACGAAAAATGCATTCACTTTCACCAGACTGTGTCGACGTTTACGTTTTGTTTTTGAACGCTTCTACAGGTGCAGGGTGAAGAATATACCACCGTCTAAAACTTATACTGCCGGTCACCGTAGACGGTGCTGATGACTGCAACCTTTTCGTTCCGAGCTTTTAATCACGGCTCATGACTGTAATTAGTCAAAAAAATTCAGACACAATTTATCATCCAGATAGACAGCACCCTTTCAGTAAAATGCAAGCCGAAAAAAAGGACAATGTCTCGCGATAAACCTGGCAATTATTTATTTCGCTTTTCATGCGCTCGCGTTCCGTTCCAATCTGAGGAATGAAGCGATACCGAGATGAAGAAGTTGTTCCGTGTTTCTCGTGGAACGATTCCGTAAAACTGCAGCAATAACAATAATAATACACACCCAGCCGAAGGTAATGTGTTATTTTTATCTAAGGTTTGGTGTTGCTGCATTTTAAAATTTTAAGCTGGGGTCATGCATCGCTCGGTTTCGTATCACTGATTTTGACCGCTTGCACCATGGGAGTTCGGACGTTTTTCCGCGGCGCAATATCGTCCGTCTGGGAGGCGTACGTGCGCTTGCACCTTCGTTGTGTGCAACCAGAAGCAAAACAATAAACTCCAAACTTTAACACAAAATTCGTCGGAGTTTTAACTTCGGGCGGAACTAACCGGAACAGAGATGGATTGCGGGCTGGAACCACCCAGAGCCACGATGTCTAAATCATGCACGGACAGTTGGCATGCTGCTAATGGGTGTTCTTTTTCGCTGGGGGCTCTTTTGTTTTCCCGCAGCAAATTACCCCGTTAAGACAATGATAATTTGATTAATTTTAGCAGATAAGCAGCGCAGCGCGAGGAACATTTGTAACTTCTGTTGAAAGAAACAAATTAAAAGTTTAGGTTGAATGCATTACACTGTGGAAAGAACAGTGAAAGGTTAACAAAAGAAAAGATGAAAAACGTCTTCAAACAAATTACACCGGGACAAAAGAGGCAGTAAATAAATGTTTCTGACTATTTTGCATATTAACAAACCACAATGTTGGCACAAAATTTGCATCACCCTGAGCTTGATCCATGGCTACCGACACTTTTGCTTACAATTATGTTAGCCACGCTAAGCTGTTTGATGGTTTAGTATAATTTCAAAATATTGTAAAAAAATATTGTAAAAAAAAATTTTCATCCAATATGAAAAGCATTGAATAATAAATAGGTTTGCAAATTGTTAAAATTCGGTTTCTCGAATAACCTTTTCACCTACAAAGCAATGGAAACAGATTCAAAGCCGATGAAGAAATTTTAAACGCACCTTTCTTTTAAATACCCCTTTACCAGATCCATCGAACACATCATCAACATCCTCGTTGGTCGTGAGATTGTAGCCGCGTATTAATTCGCTTTCTGCTCATTATGCTAATTACAAACGTGAGGACATTACGGAAGCAGGAGCGGTTTTCCTATCGTGCGACGAGCTGAAACGATGTTTCACGAGAGTGGGGAGGATGAGAATGAACCTGATCAGGAGTTCGTTGATAAGAGCCCTCATGTCAGAGCATCACACCAACACCGGGATTTCGAAAGGGATTCTCCCGCGAAAAGTTAATGGTTTTGATCTGTTGACGGTTTAACGTGCGTGAAATAATTCCAGCCACAGTTTCTCCCATCCGTTCGCCCTTTCCATACCTTTGTACGCATTTTCTTTCCCTTTTTATCCTTGCAACAACCACGCTCACCTTCCCATGTGTGCATGATGCGATAAGCCCGGGCCTGGGAAGACCATTTTCCACTCTTCCTACACGGCTCGGTGAAGCCTTTTCGGGAGGAATTAATTGAAAAATTAACATTCATATGCTGGTTTATCTATGCATGGATTAACGGCGCGCCGAGCTACCCGACATGTTGGGGGTTTTGTTATTGCGTTCACGCCAAAGCAGCCACGGCCTTCGCTCCAAATCTACCGCACACCGTGTGGATAACACTCGTGCCCTGGGTTTTTCCTTTGAACGGGGGGTGATTTTTGCATGGTAAAGGTATTAACACATTGTGAATCGATTTGCTCACTAACTAATCGGTGGCTGCGTGGTTGGAAGAGGTGCGATTACTTCTCCGGTAATACACGTGAAGCTTAACGAACGCAGGATGGAGGATTTAATTAACAGTTCGAGCGTAACAGCTTAGCTCTCATAATGACAGAGAAGATACTAAAGCTTGGCTTGTAAAGACATAATTAAAGTATATTTTCACACAACTGTTGATTTGTGCTTCGATAGGAATACTTATGTTTTATTTAATGTTCAGAGATTTACTTTTTGGTTTTGTAAACTTGTTTAAGGTATGTTTGAGTCATACTTAGACTTATTGATAATGAATTAGTATGGTTAAAAAATTAATATGAATAAATTGTTTTGAACAAAAAGAAAAACCATATTTTACTCCACTCATTATAATTGTGATTTCCTAAAATTTTCTGAAAATATAAATATCCTGCCCATCATACCCTCTATGTACATCTCTTCAGGATAAAGAATCCAAAAGTAAGCTTCAGTGATGGCAAATTTGCCGTAACTACCCAGAAACCCGATGATAATGCGGACACACCTGGCGTTAGTGTTCCGTGACCACGAGATTAGAAATTTTCCAGTCTAGTTCACCGCTCGACGGACCTCCCCAACGGATTCCCGTCCCCGTTCCCCGAGCTAGCTGTTTACACTTTAGAGGTCAATTAATTTCCCCCAAGCGGACGAAAGGGATCCGGGTGGTTAGATGCAGTTTGAAGCGTTCCTGTAAAAGTGCTCCCTATCCGTGGTCGTACAAAAACGCAAATTAAATCACATGTTACCGGGGTCAGCATGGGTTGTTTTACGCTCACCGTGTCGATCGTAGACGCTAATGCATGTTTTCGGTGATCGAAGCGTGGTCGCTTCTACGGCCCTGCCGTTACTGCACGGATTTCCCTGTGCCGTGGGTTCCATTTTCGAAAACATACCAAAAGCAAATCCTGGCATGTAGAAAATCGTTTATTTTCAATCTATACGCTGGTGTTCGATAATTGCATGTTTATAATGACATTAATTCAATTACAAAGCCATCCGTAGGGTTTCGTAACTCGTAGAAATTCGATCCAGTGCTTGCATTCTGATGGAAAATCTACAATACAAAAAAAAAACAACATAGTTCATAGCAAAACTGATCACATCAACGCTATATGCCAATGTTGTGTTGCTAAACCAGGCTGCATTTCAATCGGTTATGTCGCGGTAGGGCTTATCCATTGATAAGGTAAGCCGGCAGAATCCGGAGTTCTGTACATTTTAACACGGCAATAAATGTAATCGACCTTGCGTCGGTCGTGTTCGACACATCATCCTATCGTGTTAGATGGTTTATGCCTTGGATTAACAACTGGGCGTCTCCATGGGGAAGTATTATGGATAAAGTGGTGTTCAGAAAAACTGGTTCAAATGATGGATTATTTCCGCAAAACAAATATATTGCTAATTTTGTCTGGTTTCTTAACCATATTTTCTATTATTTTAGTTTTCAATCCTATTTAACAAATATTCCAAGAAATGCCTGATCAATGAAAATGGCTAAGAAACACCTGCATCGAAACCTACTTTCCTATGCCCTATGAAGATTTCCTATGCCCTAGTTTCAGGGTTTAGAAAACTACTCGTAATTTTAGGTTTCTTTCACTTACCTACAAGAAACCGACGATAGCCAAGGTTAGACGGTGAAAATTATTTCTTATTCGGACATATACACCTAGCGAACCTCACAATGATAGCAATTATACTGATGGTAGGATAGTTTGAATACCATACAACGATAATCAGCTCCCGAGAAGTAACACCACTTGCTCGGGGAGAAACTAGCTCGCCAACTAACTGATTTATCGACAGCGCTTGACTTGGCCCCACTGGAAGAGCCATGTGTCAATCCGTGGCCCCCTCGTTGCCATTAGCAGAAACACTCCCAAGCTTCCCCAAAGGCGCTGATGAAAGAAGTTCGTTGCCTCATGATTTATGCCGCCCTACTCACGAGTGTGTGGTTTGCCTTGCACTCGCTTCTACTTCCACTTCCTTCGACTTGACACCATGTTAGAGCGTCTTGGATTCTTTTCGTTTGTTTCCTTTCAATCGAAGGAGCATGATGCACATTGCACTGAGAGAGAGTGGAATTGCATGGCACGCATTCGAGCAGATCACGCTCCGGCTCGGACGCTCGAGCTCTGATGTATGATTTTAAGGAAAGCAATTTGCTCCCCAGCTGGCTACGTTCGTGCCTCCCATGAAGGGTGGCCACAAATGTACACCGCCGAAGACGCAAACGAATGTGACTGCGGGAAATTCGTTTCAGGAGCACACGGGAAGCGGGAGCCTGGTGGGGAGCTCGAAACATGTGGGGAACTCTATGCGCCCTCGAGGCATCATGTTTCTCTAGCGGGTGGTTCGGGGGGAGGTTTTGAAGCGCGTTGCGAAAATAAATCATAAATAATGCAGTATTGATTTATGGCCCTTGCCGGTGTGCCGGTTTTGCGTGCCCTCTCCATAATCGTATGCATCGGATGTAAGGGAGCACTGAGGTTGCTAAGCGTGGCATCGCATGCTGCGCGAATTGAGTCAGGTTCGGTTCCTAAAACGAATATTTTTAAATGCCAAACAGATACAATGGCCGGAGGGCCGGAGGAACGGCTGCCAGGATACTAGATTCAAATATGAATGGAGTTGATTTGCATAAAGCGAGTGAACGAATGGATTTGGAAAACATATTTGTGTTAAGTATCCAGTTCAATACATAGCTTGCCTTTAAAACATACAATATTAAAGGGAATTAGAGGGTCGGAATAAAGGGGTAAGCATAGAATTGAAAGGAAGATAAAATCAATTACGCACGATTCATTTGAGCGCTTCATTGACTTCTTGAACTGTTTCTAAATTCACTGATATGTTTATCCTTTTTTCATACAGCACCAGCACTTAATCAAATAGATCCTACATATGCCATAATCCGAGGACACACATTTCTAGTTTTTATTTAAATTGAATGAACATGAATCAATTGCAGCTGTCTTTGATCCATTCTGCTGCACCCAACTGGTGTTGGGTTACATATAATAAAACATCAAACGACAATCGCTTTATCACGTGAATGGGCACAGAACCAGAACCGTTCGGCGACCACACCCGGGCTCTGGGACGGGCCGGAGTGTCCGGTGCAACAAATTAGTTATTATGTAAAATTAATGAGTGCCATTTGCTCGGAAGCATCGTTAACACCGGCGCTTGGTTTTGCAACAGTTACCCATCAAACCGGTTTAATCAAAGCTGTCATCGGCATTGCACCACCACTTGCACCCAAACCCGATCTGCTGGGAAAAAGTACGGAAACGAAGGTATGTGTAGCGGTGGGGGGATCTTTTCTGTCGCATGTTTTATGCCACTCGGCAGAACGGCACGAGGGAAAAGATGGACGCGTCTGGATTGCGTCCGATTCCACGTGTCTTTTCCTCCAACATGTCAGTTATGACAGCTTGAGTGACAACTGCTACCGAAGAACCGCTGCTGGAAGGCGGTTGGGCGTGGTATAAAAATGATCTGGAACTATCATCGATCGCAAAAAAGCCCTCTCCGTCAGAGAAGCATTTTACGCACACTGAACTGTTTTCTTCGCCGTAAAAGCAGTTTATAACTGATGCTCGATAAGAAAAAAACCCGATGAACACCATACAATGTTAAACATGCTCGAAGCAGTTTCACCGAGAACCCTTATGAAGAAATGAATTAATAATTGTACCAATAATTAGTCGTGCTTTAAGATACATCAATAAATTAATGCTGCCTCACAAATCACAGCTGTCAACCGGGTCCGGTCTTTTTAATGCGCTCTGGGAAAAGGCACATTTCTAGGGCTGGTAGTCGAGGGTAAGGTTTAGCTTTGATGACATCCCAACGAGCAGGGGTAGTAGCAGAGCAGAACACGCTTTTAAACACGTATGTGCTACCCCCTGGGGGACACGTCGAAGTTGACTCGGTGCCGCATAACATCTTCATAGCAATCTAGAGCCTGAAGCGCCAGAAAATTGTATCCAATTGAGTGGATTATGTTTAAATGCAGTACTTTAAAAAACCGTTGGTCTACATCGTAGTCTTTAACGTATGCATTAAAAAAA
>KE525275.1:326040-337656 GCA_000441895.2 Anopheles sinensis | reverse complement strand
CAGCTGATATGAATTTTTAACTATTTTTGTCACTTATGGAGACAGGTTGAAAATCATTTGGAAGCCTTGGTCCGGCCACTGACTGTGCTGCGAGACCCCAAATGACAACAGAGGCCGTTACGACAAGCATACGAAAAATGGCCTAATCATTCCGTTTTTTGGATCAAAATATCGCTTCAACTGGTCAAATAGTTAAGAAAAACTTAGAAAAGATGGAGATTGTTATACAGATGTGTCGATCGAGGCCAGTCACTTAAACAAACAGGCTCGAAGCTCCTGCAAGACATGTGCTCGGAAAATCACAAAATTCGGTCAAATATCATTACAATACCAGCACTAATAACCCTATCTATGTCCCTCAACCACTTCCAACTGATAAAACCTTGATAAATCTTAAACGTAGGATCTATTCCAACAATTTAAAACCCAAGTGGAGCAGCAGGTGGTCATGTAGGCCACACAACTACTGAAAAACATCCTTACACGATTGTTTTTATCGGCTATGGCTAAAGTTTCAACCAAGTACCGTATGGCCGCCTTACTGGCCGTCAAAATATTTTTTTAAGTACTTAAGTGATGCAACTTTACAACAAAATTTACTTCATTCAATTAGCTTGGTTAACTTTTTTCTTATCGTCGATGAAAATTTGTCTATTTTTTTTAATGCATACGTTATTTCAAACGTGTTTAAGCTCAGTTTTTGTATGTATAGGATTTTACAAGTATTAAAAGTTATATTTGCAAAGCATAAATAATAGGTTTCTTGTGTTCGTATTCGTTCATCCGACCGTTTTAAATTCCTTAAACATCCTTCCGCATCGTAAAGCAAGCATGTTTAACCTTGACGAGGTGCTCCTAGAAGAATGTTACAAAACTATACTTATGTATTCGGCTTCACTTCATCTCAACCCTTGCTTCTAATGATATTGTTGCTGGATTAGTTAGATATATTTAACCTTAGAGACCACGAACGAGTTTACAAGTGAGATGAATGATTAAAATGGCGTTTCCTGGACATTTTTTTAAACCCTGACAAAGGCGTGAACGTAAAATGAGGTTGAATAAAATATACCCCCTAGAACGTACTTATGAGAGCGGCCTGTGGTACACCGATGAGAACATTTATGGTATTTTACGTCCATTCTGCCGTTTCGACTGCATTCCGCTTGCGTCCATTGCTCGAGGGCTACGCGGAACGTTTTATTCCAAACATATGATAAATATCTCTTCACCGTGAAAGCAAAAAACGGAAAAGGAAAGCTTAGCTGCACTAAAAACTGTTGGGGCTGCGCGTGTTATATGAAAAGAATAAAAAAAAAAATGAAACAATGTGCATCGTGGAGAGTAGCTACGCCTTGCTTCGTTTGGCGTTTATGCAAACTATGAACCAGAACTATGAGATTATGCTGGAGTGGATAGGAAAGTTTTTGCTCAAGAAATGGAGTCCATTTGACCATTTGGTAGAAGTTTAAATCGTTGGCTTGTTGGGGTTGGAATATTTTGATTCAATTTTTTACTTTGTATTGTTCTGAAATTTGCATCTCGCCTAGGCTCATAATGGAATTGTTCAAACATCGACCGTGTGGAATTGTTCAAGCTTAACGTATTCCATCATTTCAGGCTTCAATCAAGGCTTCATTTTCCAAAAGCTCACATTGTCAAGTGCAACTTATTTGATGCGAATCATCGTGTGAATAAAATTCCAAAACTATATAATCCTGAAGCAAACCGAACGTTTAAACGGTTTTTCGACGCCTTCCACTCCACAATGGTGTAGATTCTTTTGGTCACGTTACAAAAGAGCGGGCATGAATGGCAGCACTTAGCAAACGGAGTGCGCTTCGATTTGCATTCCCATTGGTAGGTGATACCTATCGGAAAACATTCCTTCAAACGAACACCAGAAGCGACCGTTTGGTGACGGGAAAGTCCTCGAGTGAGTTTTTCCCTCGAACGTTTCAACGTGGTAGTGGAGTGGAGAAAACTCCTTCTTTTTGGCGAATGCAGATCTGGACAGTAGCGGTCTCGGACTGAAGGATCGACTCGATTCGGAAGAAAAATGCGACCATCCATCGTTAGATGCGACACTCGGACCGTCTCACTATGGCGCTGAGCGAGGGATGGAGGGTCTTTCAGTTTTCGGTGACACCATCGTATGTGGCCGGGATGAAATGAAAGCTCAAAATAAAATTTGGAGAAAAAAAAAGACCAGCTACAACAAGAAACACCAACCATTGCGAAACTCACTCGAGCAACATTGTCGGTTGTGGATGCTGGAAATGAATCCGGGCACCGGTTTTTGTCCTTTATTCCGTGGTTTATTTGGCTCGGGAGAGGGTGTGCACACGTACACGTAGTGTTTTGGATTATGTTTGCACACATGCAACCACTCTGCTGCTGTTGCTGAAATATGCTTTATTTGACCAGGATTTGCTATCCTCCCGTTCCCACTCGCAAACCAAGTCGAAATGGAAATGCCCCTGCCCTCGATCCTGCACGGAAAAGCTCAGAGTAGCGAGTACGGCTTTTCAGTTTGAAAGGTGGCTGCGGTGACGGTGGTTTCATATTCGCTTTCGGTGAAGTCGACGTTCACCCGGTGCCATGCTGCCGTCCGTCTACAATGTAAGGTGCTTTTTCCGTGCGCCAATGTTGCACCTTGCGGATGTCACTCACTCACACCCGGGACTGCCCGCGACCACATTCCCGGTGAGAGTGTTAGTGCGCTTCCTTCGCAGCAGCCTTCTCCGTCGGTCGGCTTCAGGTGCCGAATTCACAGGATTGGTGTTGGAATGCTGTCGGAATGAATGGATGCCTGTACATCCGTTAGAGGATTTGGGTAGCATTTTGAGGAACGATTCGGAGGCATTAGCGTGTGATTATGAGCATGCATAGGGGGTTATGCGGTGGAAGAACTTTACATAACGACTCACACTTTTCCTAGTAAACTGGTGATATTTCGGTATTCCGCATAGTTTGAGATGAGAAAACTAGGAAAATATGCACAGCAAACAATGTTCGGAAACATTTAAATACTGTAGTTAAATGAGTCTTTTGTTATCTATTGAAGAAGAAGTAGAAAACCTTATATGTTGATGTAAATTGTGTAGAAATTTGGTTTAATTTCTATCATGTAATTTATGAAATCAAGTAGGAAATTGGTTTGTTTGATGGTTGAAAAGTGCCTCAAAGTGAAAACTAATATTAATAAAACTGCTTGAATCGATGAAGAACTTTTGTTATTAGACTCTTGATACCCAGTTTATTGGTGCTGCAAGTTCTTTCCTTCTTCTTCGGTGTTCCACATTGGATTTGTCTTTTTTTCCTTTCACACACCAAGAGTCGGCCAGATTATAGTCTCCTTCCTGCCGAGTTGACGTTGGTTGATGCGTCGATCAATGGTTCAAATATTCTCTAGTGCAGGCCAGGCACAACAGTCCAAACCCGGTACGGACCCCAAGCGGCTTGTGCTGGAATGCAACCGCACCCTCGAGAAAAATAGATAGACATGAAGATGGATCCGAAAATGCTTTCGCAATGGTACGTCGTGGGTGAGAGGTGGGAAAAAGTACACAGCAAGCTCACCCGGTGCCGAAAAGATCGGTCGGTTCAACCAGGCGACCGGTAGTTTTCCCGTAATGGATAGCAATTTCCTCGTATCGGAACGAATGCAGATGATGCTGGCAATGGGAAGTGAAGTGGTACGGCCCAGCCTCGACCCGTGCTGCTGCTGTTGCAACGAACCCATCCCAACGGTTTTGGGGCTACACACTTGCTGGGTACATTTTCACTCGGTTTCACGTAAACACATGTCCGACTTTTTCTAATCTTTCTTGCGGTTCGGTTTGGGCTGGTGAGCTTGAGCGGTGGGTGGGCCTTACCAGGACGACCCTTCGGACAGTGTTGTTTGCCAATCTCGAGCATTCCACGCACATACACACTGGCCGTTTCTACTCCCGGCTGCCCGGTAGTATTGTTGTAAGAGCTTCGAAAATTTCTTTTTGGAAACGATAAATTCTGCCGGATTAAGATTATCCTTCAAGATGAATATGCCGGAGTGCCCGGAAGTACTTGGAATGCCTGCACGATCCGTACTTATTGACTTGGGCGATTGGCCGGTGTTGCTGCTGCCATAGCCAGGGCCTGTTGTTGCTGTGCTTATAGCCCATGTATGCCTTGGGGGGTATTATTCAATCGATTTCATTTTAATTATTCCAGAGCTAAGACCAAATACCAGGCTTTCGGTGCGCTCTGACTCACAGGGTCCCCGGGTATAGGGTAAGGATTGTGTGGAGCAGCCAGCGGTAGAATGTGTCTCAAAGTGATTGAATTTCAAAATAAAACAAAACTCCAGTCTAGGGTGCATTTACATTCTATCAAGCCATTCTATCAAGGCTTAGGCTGCAGCAGATCCGGTTGGATGCGGATGTTTCAGAAATAGAACGTTAATTTTAGCTTGGAAATAGCCACACTAATCAAAGCCATTAAACATACAAATCGTTATCAAATCGGACTTTCTTGGTCATGAATTCATCAATTTTTAAGCAAATTTAAAGGCTCGTAAAATCTTCCATAAGTTTAATGAGCTTTGGTTTAATAAGACTATCTTTTTTTTTGTGAGTAATTTTTCAACTTGTTAATTATGTATGAATATGTATTAGTTCATTGGCATTCCGAAAAGCTTCAAACGTTCCTAAAAGTCATCCAAGTAATATCAACGATTATTGATTATTTTCAATTTGAACATCGTACATGCTCGAATGAAACAAAAATGACGACACTAATGAATCCAATATTCGACGGCTTGATGCATCATTTATGCGCCCTTAACCCTCGCGTCTAAAACGAATGAATTCGTGATCTCGGTGCTTCTCATTTCCTTCTCTACAGCATAGAATCCAGCTCGATGCAGGAAGCTCCTGCCGAGCGCGTAAAATCTGCCAGCAAAACCACCAGCATTAAACACTCCACATCACGGGCAGGTCGTTTTTGAGTGGCATCGGCTCACGCCCGCGATCCCCATTTCCGTTCCGCCAGATGGAGCAAAAGCCATAACCAATCAGGGAAAGCAGCAATTTTGCATCATTAATTCTTGCTTCATCGTTAGACGCGTTTTGGCATCGATTGCCGTACGATTTCGAGGCCGATAGTACGACGATCTCGAGCTCAAGCCAAGCGGGCGGGATTGTTGTAGTTTCGGTGTGTTTTTTCCCTCGTTTTCGTTCACTTTGGAAGCCTTCCACATCGTCCAGCCTGTCGTATTAGCTGCACCGGTGGCAGTGGCAGCATCCGGAGCCACACGACGAACGCAGTCCGCAGATTGACGCATGCATATTACGGACCATTCGTGAGTTCGTCTCGCGGCTCTCCGTAGGCTGCGAAGGCACGCGGACTTCGTGGATTGTCCGTCTCGATGCCCTTCCTTCCGCCAACGGGGGTTCTTTTTCCCGAGCCTTCGCTTTGGGCCCCAGAAAATCCCCGAAGAAGAAACCAGGCGAGCGAAATCCTCGACATCACGTTGGAGCTAAGTAGTTTGCTGTTCGGGATGTTTTATTTGCGCGCTGTTGCGACTGTATCTGGCAAAACCCGGCAGCAACACGGACGAAACGATGGGCCTAGGCACGTTCCCGGCGCACCGGCAGATCCAGCTGATGCCCGCCAGAAACGGAAGGTGAATTTAGAGCAGCAGCAGCAGCAACAGCCAACTTAGGGAACCGTCCGAGGAACCGAGCGAAAAAAAACAACCAACTCCCTAGCCGTCGGCACTGGGCCACGATTTCTGGTTTGTCATTTCCTAGAACCGAACGAAACCAAGCCAAAAGTGTGCACCCGTGGCCGCGGTCCGGACCATCATCCATATCTAATTACTGAAATCACGTACACATCGTATGGAAAAACATAAACTTTTATTTATACGAGTATTATGCATTTCAGCAGCTCACGTTTTTATCTCCGCCCTGCCCGAGCCCTCCTTTCCCGTGCGGGAAGATGTGTATTCCTTTTTTTCCCCCTTTCTACCTTTTGGCAGGACCTTGTTGCGGTTCTGCTCGTGTCTTCCGATTTTACTGTGGCAACTGTTTTTTTTTCTTCTCCCATCTCCTTCTCGATACGATCCTTACGGTGGGCACGGAATGAAATCGAGCGGCATGATCTGATTTACTTAATTGAGATGTGGTTTTGTGCCGTCCCCGTTGGTCCGGGGGAAAAGTTTTTATCTCGCACGGGCGTGTTTTTTGTCCGGAGGGTGAATTATTGAATACACCCTTGCTCGGTGCGCAAGAAACCGACTCACCTAACGCCGGTGCATGTAAGATAGTGCTAATCTTTATTAGGCGGCACGGAGTCGAACGGTAGTCGTGCCGATTTTGGAGGCAACATTTTCCTTGGAGTTGGAATTTATGTTATGTTATCATTATTCAAATCGAGTTTGGTTAAGGTTTTCAATGAAGTAGCATTTTAATTTGGCTGTGATTATTATGTGAATGTAATATTATTTTGTATTTATAGATTTTATCTATTTATGTACTATCAATCGTGTTGTCTAATTTTGAATCCTCGTTATAAAACTAGTTACATTCTTGTCCATGATCACAAGTGTAGGTAATCTTATATCTGTTGAATTTTTTAACGATCAAAAATTACATTTGCTTTTTGTTCAAACTGTTCAACATTGGTAGTAAACATCAACTCTATCGCATATTGTGTTCAGCAAAACTCTTATAAAGTTTTATCTGTTTTTCGACTTTTGATCATTTTTAAACCCAATATAAGATGTTGGTTAATGATTAAATCCCTTATTGTTTGTTGAGTGATTTTACCTTAAATAATAAAAACAAAATAATTTAACGACCCCAAAAATAATAAATTTCCCAATCGATAAAAATCTTCACTTTGATCTCTAGGGATCTTCATTTGATCACGCTTTCGCATGCATCCCCAATCGTGCACCACCTGAGCACAACGTGGTGTTTTTGATTCTGCGATTCTACTTTCTTCCACGGGATTGCTTCCTATCGTCCCTGTGTCCCTTCCTTGCGCCCATTCCCTGTACACCGACCAAAAAGGTGTACAGCCCTTGACGACGTCGTTAACCTCACGTCCGTGTCGACTCCTGACGACGATTGTGGCGGAAGTACGGCAGAGCAAAACCAACCCCATATCTCCACGGGGCAGGGATTTCGAACTGGTCGGCGGTCACTTACCCGATCGGGGGAGGGTGGAAGGTATGCGGTAGGATACACCGCACCGTAAACCCGGTTTTTCCAGTTTTACGTTTCGATCCCATTTGTTCGGGGCCGTTTACTACGCAGCTGTCCAAGGGGGCGAGCGTTACCTGACGGTGTTTGCGGTTGCTCCGTGCGGCCACGATTCGACCGATTCGAGCCCCTTCTGTGGGGGGTTTGGAGATGCAGCGGTGCATGTGTGCATCCCCGGTGTGTCCCGGATGGTCGGTCTCGTTTCGTGTGCACTCTGCCCTTTCGCGGTAAACGCTCTCGGGAAACCGGAGTTTGTTTGTCCCATTCGTCACGCCAGACTTCGGACGGCTTTGGGCTTCGGGCGAGCAAAAGGTGCAGCATCAGCTGTTCAATTTTACGCCTGTACGTTGGCGCGATGTACTCAAGCGTTGGGCGGCTCTGTACGTGCATTGAAAGTGTTGCTGTATGGAGGAACTTGTTTCCTTATAATTATCCACAGGTGCTTCAATCGGCTCAGGAAATTTACGTAAAAAAGGTTTGAATTCGGTAGGTTGAAGTTTTAAGGCAGAGAATCACTTCCCCATCAACTTATGGTGGGTAACAAGACGCTAAGCATGAATGATAAAATTGAGAAGCTGTTTTCGTTACAGAAACTAACAGTTTTGCGGGATCTTTAAATGTCAAGCTAGTTAAGTCATTTACGAATTCTTGAAGTTGTTCAAGTGCGTTTAGCAAAACTCAAAGATGTGTTTGAAATATCCGTTCACTTGTTGTGGAATGTTGATGGGAAAAGCGGCAAGACTTGGCTATTTTTACTCCATACTTAATCATTTTGTATTCTTTTTTGGCTACAGTTTCTCAGATAATTTCAAATTAAAATAATCGAAATACTGATCTATCCAACAATATTTTACTTTGTCGTATTCAGAAAAATTCCCTTAAATTTTTTCTGATAATTTACATGGCTTTAGACTTATTTTTATTAATAAGCAAGTGTTTTATTATTTTACTCACATGCTTTTTTTCTCCAACAAAAACCTTCTCGAAAAGGTCGAAACTAAAATTGGTTAGTTCATTCACCGAATAAACACACCATCTTCTGCATTAGCAACTTGAACTATTAAGCTGTGTTACGTGTTAAGACATCGTGTAGGAATAAAAAAAACCCAACACAAACCAAATCGCTTCCAATCAGAATTGACCGGAACTGCTGACTGTAGTCCTTCTTCAGCACTCAACTTGACGGTCTTTATTGCAAACAATTTGACAGTCTCGACCGATTCCCATTGGAGGAGACGGGTGTGGGGTCAGTTTGCTACTCTGAAGATTCTAACTTTCATCGGTCTCGGTGTAAATGAAAAAAGCGGAAGTTACAGACGACAACGACAACGACAATGACACTCCTAGATGACTTAACAGAGAAGTTGGAAAAAGAATCTCAATGTTAAGGAAGGGTTACATTCCTTTTTTTACCTACAATTGACCGTTGTTGCACTGCTTTTGCCGGTACTCATCAACAGCTCTTTGTCGATGCAGCTATCCTCCCCCGTTTTGCGACAACTTCGTCCCATTTTAGACCGCGCTGAATAGAACCAGATTTCTAGATTCCAATTTGGACGCCGGTAATGGCTAACCGGGGTTTCTACTTGGTGCCGAAGGAGTTTCTTTTCGCAATGTTTGTTGGGTCCCTATGTTTGTTGTAAGTGAGAAAAGCTTCAGGTTGTGTTGTTGGAGTTTTCAGCCAACGATTTTCTCGCCGTAACTTTTTTTCCTCCTTCGTCTACATTTTCTCTCCTGGAGGCACACTAAACAATGGACACTTTTGAACTGGTGGCTTGACTGGGTTTTTATCCATTTCGTTTTTTTTCTTCCTTCCGTCCCTCGAGAAGCAGCACTTTCTCTTCAGTGGTATCAGAAACACTTAAGAACTGTGTGTGCATGGCGAATGGTGTTATTTAACAATGTTGATTTCACTTCGTTGTAGTTTCGCTGGCGAAAGAAAGGCTTCTGCTTCGGCAGCCAATGAAAAGTAAGCGGAAAAGTTGAAAACAACGACCCCGGTCGTTTCTAGCTCTAGTTCCCGCCGGACAGTTTTCTTCCTTGTGACCGATGTGCCCGACCATAAGCTCAGACGTTCCGGGCTGCGAATCATTCGATTGGGACCCTGGCGAAATGGGAATCGTACGATTTCAGCGTCTCCGGGGTCGAAGGGCGATTTGTGGAGTTCTGTTTCCTTTTTTTTCAGTTGATTTTGTTTTCGCTTCCTTGTCATCGCCGTCCTTTTTCCGGTTATTGCAAGCAGCTTCTTGCGTTGCGAGGGGGGTGGAAAAAACTTTCCACCTCGATTTTCACTCCAGATGACCATCAGTCGGAAAACTATACTTCACACTAGCCACTTACGCGATTCGATGCAAGTGCCTCGGAACACTTTGGGTGGAAGAAATCCGTACAACTTCGTGTGCACTTTCCACTACGCGACTTCCTTGGCAAACCCATACCGTGGCAAAGTTGCGATTCCGATGCCAACCAGGGTGATAGAAAGGAAAAAGAGCGAAACATAAAAACCATCTCTAAACTTAATGACAATCGCTTTGAGAGTTTAATTCGCCAGAATGAATTGCGGAACGTAATTGCAAACCCCGGCGAGGGTTTCGAACTATTTTTGTTGCGTTCCGGCACGGAGCATCTTGGGACACAATTCGAATCCTTCGGATCGGAAAGGCGAAAACCGGGCGAGAGTGCCTTCGATAACAGTCGGGTGCGTTGCTGGGATTTTCTCAGGTCTCTCCGGTCCTGACAAAAAAATCCAATCGAAGAAAACTGTCGTAGTAGTTACGCTCGCTTAATGGGACTTAATTCGTGACAGTGAAAAGTGATCGTCACTTTTAAAACATGCTACAATTGGGACGACTTTGGACTGGCTTCGACCACTTGCCCACCGGTTTGTGGGGATCCGTGGGGAAAAGTTTTGTCCATTGCAGTTTTTTTTCCCCTCTTCCTCTTAATTCCCGTTCAGTTCTCACCAGCTTAACTACGCGCTGCTTGCACATCGAGCCGGTGATGTGTTTTAAAGTTTGTCTGTCCACTAAAACTGTCGTTTGATCGATAAAATTAACAGAACTTTTGAGGAACTGTGCGATCAAGTTGCAATAAAAATGTACGTAACATTAAACTTAATTACGTTACATTCGAATTGACATAATATCACGAGACTTACATTACCATATGTTTGTAGGAGTTTTAATGAAGAAGTCTTCTTAAGATCCTTTTTCGCCTTGCCTTTTATTTTCCAAAATTAAACTAAATCAATTCCCAATTTACTCTCTATGCTTCGTTGGGAAGCCATGAAAAGTTGTTGAAACATAAAATTTACACTACTTGAACTCCTTAAATTTGAGGAAGAATTTTTATATTTGAGGAAGAAATTTGAGGAAGTATACTTATTTTTTTAGTCATGAAATTTAAGCGCACAATTCCTAAACAGTCTAAAAATGGCATGACCTTTTCAGCCCGTATTAATTAATTTAAAAAACGAAGAGAACGTATGAGGCGCACTGACACAAATCATCCCGAGTCACTCCACTCTCATCAGCAGTTTATTGGCTGTTGTGAATCGTGTTGAAAATTTCACCATCAACACGTTCGCACCCACCAACGGCGATCACCATTCGTCGTCTTTTCACCCGCCGCTAAGGGCAAAAGGTTGCATTCAATTCCCGTACACGAGCCCAACACATTCCGCTATCGATCGAAACAAATCTCCTGCGCCGCGCCCACTGTTGTGAAGTTGAAGTTGCAAAATGATAAATCTTCACCAAACGGGCGACCCCTGCGAGCCTACGACCGTTTTCCAGGGGGCCGGTCGTGTGGGGGGGAAAACTTTACACCAATTGGAACCCGATGCTTCGGCTAAAGCAATGGAGAAACTTTGCAACCATAGGCGTTACTTGGCCCGGGGAACCATAATCACTTGCCCGTTTTGCTGGTGTAAATATTTACTTCGCCCGGCTCGGGTTTGTCAGTAGGAAACCGCTAGGCATAGCGCAGGGTCCAAAGTTACTGTGGAGTAACTTTCGAGCCGATAAGTTATCGTCCTCTTGCATCCTCGTCGTCGTTCGGTCGAGGTTTGGCGCCTTTTGACCCCACCCCGGCTCGGTGGGGAAGGAAAAAGTTTTGCTAACATTAATTAATTAAGAGCAAAATCATCTTTCTATTGAACGTCACCCTGTGCGGACAACGCGGATCAACGAAAATCTAGGAACGGTGGGATAAAGTTCAACAAATGACTCAAAGAGAGGAATTGATCATCCTGGTTTTACCCAATTCTACCTTAAAAATCAAAATGAATTAGCGTATTTTTAGCTAACTAAATTTTCAAGTATACGGGCATTCTTCAAGACTTTTTAAGTTAATTGTTATTTTT